>JAPMOQ010058975.1:984962-1041696 GCA_026543055.1 Argiope trifasciata
ATATATATATATATATATATATATATATATATATATATATATATATAATTCGTAGAGTCAGTTCTACAGTTTCAAATAATATCATATAGCTTTATTTTTTCACTTAAAAACATTTTTCTAACTCCACTTCCCCCCCCCCTTTTTTTGACAAAAAAGGCTTTTTCGAAAAATATGTGCTATACGTTTATAACAATACGTTTCGTTTATTAATCTAAAATTTTTACCATATATTTCTTTATACACAATAAATAGTTTCTATAAATGTTTGCAATAATAATAAGTAGTATAAGTGGAATTCCAACAATTTCATTCAAAGTGAAAAAAAAAGTTATATTCTGAGATCTCATATAATGCCATAATGGGCGATTTTTTAAAAATAAATAAATTTGGTGAAAATTAAATTTCATTTTAAAAAAAAAGTCAACTAGTTACGATTGGTTCCTGAAAAGCATTCACAAGTAGTGTTCGGAAATATGTAAATCATCTGAAAATGAATTTAGGCTTAAGATTTAGCTTAAAATATTAAAATCAAATTTAATTTTCACTACTTTTAATTGATTTATTTTTTGGAAATCAACTATTATTATACTATTTGAAATCGCAGATAAAGAAATTGTGCCTGATAGGAAAGTACTTAAAAATATTTTTGTAAGCTTATTTTTAATTTAAAAAAAAAAGGATTTTTGAAAAAATAATACTAATATCGATCTGAAATTTTTACCATATATTAACTTCTATATAATAAGCAGTTAAGTGAAATTCCAAAAATTTCATCCAAATTTTTAAAAAAAGTAAAACTTTTTTTTTCTATCGCTTTTCATAAATTTATTCTTGAGCTTATTAACTCGTTAAAGGCGGGAGTCGTATTACTACAATTTGATCCGTGTAACCTTGCATACTTTGATCAAGTTCCCCCACCTTTAATGTGTTAAGATGTCAAAATGTTTGTCATTTCATTTTATAGTCATTTTGATGGCTGAATCTTTTCAACTTCACCTTAATGTTGATAATTTTTTTATTTAAACTCGTAAAATAAGTGTCTGAGCTTCAGCTTTCTCTCAAACTCTTATCCAGTAATAGATCCAGATACAAGTTTAAAGGTTTGTTTACATTAACTAGCTCAACAACTTAAATCAATAAAATTTCTGTTATGTTTTTGTGCATGCCAAAATACAATTTGATTGGACCATTGTATCAAACTTCGCATTTAATCAAAATTTATGATTATAAACAAAAACAAAAATTATGGAGTTACATGTAAATTGTAATATCAATGCATGAAACGCATTCCTTATGTTCTTACTTATTTAACTGCGAAAACTCTGTATATTAAAATAACGTATATGAATTCTTGAAAAATTAATCATTATTATTCCTTACTTACAGATAAAAGCAATTAACTATTACGATATATTATAAGGAGGTAATTATCTTTAAACAATTATAATTTTACAAGACGTCAAGTGAAGCATAAGATAAACCACTTAAATGAATAATTAATATTCTAATACATTTTAAATAAATAATGAATTTTACTTACACACTTTGTAATCCTAATTTTTTTATATACTGATGAGTTCTTTTTTAATATCTTTCAATTAACAGATAGGCTAATAGTATTTCTGAACATATCTGCCTGTACCTCTCCTCCTTTCAACTCAGGCGCCGTAAGTAGCAGCTTAGTCGAAAATCTACGATAATCTAGATGGTACTATCTCGATGTGCATGAACTGCATTTAATGGCAGAATACATATACTAAATCTAATACGCAAATAAAACCAATAATTGTTCTAGTTCCCTTGTATATTTCAGCTTTTTTAAAATCTCATCTTACGAAGAAATTTGTTAATGCATTAGCAGAACAAGCAAAAATAAAACTATATAATACTCATATCTGTTTTTGAAATATGTTTTCTGTGTTTTCGACTTTGAATGAGCAGCATGCAATTTGTATTCACAGCTGAAACGTTAATGAGTTTCACTTTTCGTATAAGCAAACTTAAGCTCTCCCAAGAATGCCATGTACATGAGTAATCCTTTCCTAATGACGCAATTTTTTAAACACTAGAGTGTATTAACCCGTTTGCCAGCGACTGATTTCCAACTAGGTAATTTCCTACGGCAGCGGGAAAAAAAGCGGGCGCAAGAAAGTACATTAAAAAGATACATTATCTCATCAAAAGTATCCGGATATTTTCTGATTTACACATTTTTCGGATTTTCTACAGAAAGACTCAAAGAACGATCATATAAAAAAATTATACTTGAACTCATGTTTTACCCTGAAGATTGCATCTCGACGAAAATTGACAAAGACAGGAAATTTATGAAGAAGAAATGGAGTAGGGTCCCCCAGTTTCACAAAAAAGCAGAAAATGTTTTAAACTTTCCATATTGGCATTATTTGATGTAATTAATATTAACACGTATTTTCATAAAAATAAAAAGCCATATTCGAAAATATATATAAATTTATTAAGAGAAATTTCAAAATTTTCCCCAGATTTTATTGTTTGTAAAATCCAGAGTTTTCAAATAAATAATAGAAAATACATGTCAAGGTAATATTAAAGCATTACATTAAAATAAGATGAGAATTCTGTGCATATTTGAAAAAATAAGAATAATTTTAGTGAATAAATTTAACAACGCATTTGCGATATGTAGAATATTTTTATAATATCTAAACCAAACAGTATGGCAATTTATATAAGAATTCAGTTGAATATCATTGAGATTCAAAAAAGTATCGGCATTGCACTGAGCTGAACTCTTAGAAAATACAAAGGTTTTCCTCAAATTTATATTCGTTAAAATTCAATCATCGAATAGCTATGCCAAATTCTATAAAAGATTAGAAATACTCTTTCATACTTATAAAGTAAGCACATAAAATAAATTAAAGTAAATTAGGCATAAAAAAAGCAACGAAAAAAATGCATCGTGTTATTTATTATTATAAACACAAGCGTTAAATTTCTAAGATTATATAACTTGATTTACAATACAACCAAAAAGGTTCGAGCATTTTTAAGCTTCATTTATGTCAATTGCTAACTAATATAAGATGGAATCGTCTGTTGCTGCAAATTTTGGCGAAGCCACTTCGGCTGATTGGAATTATATTTGCTTGTCTGTGAATGAGATAATTTAACTGATGAGAGTGGTCTCATCGAAACTTTTTTGTATGCTCTCCAATTAACCTTTCCACCCATATGTCTTATATGGCCAAATATAAAATTATTTGGCCATGGGTAAGGACGTAAATGTCTGGCATGGAATTAGCGAACTTTAGTTCTGAAGTGTAAATCTGAATGTATCTAAGATGTTTACTGAATTTAGTGTATGAATACATATTTTGAACGCCTTTTTGCCAAAGGAATGGAATCCACATTTGACAATTGTACTCACATGATAATATATCGAATTTCGTTAATTTTAGTCATTCCGTTTATGAGTTATTGCTGTAACATGTATACAAAAATACAAATTGGCAGATGGTCAGTCCTCTGATAGATTTTGCTCAAAATTTGATAAGAATCTATATTTTAAGTGCTGAATCTGGGTAATAAATTTTATTTACCTAGCTCTTTGCGTGTTGGGAGTTATTGAACTCATTTACACTGAAATGACAAAAGTCATGGGATGACTGTTAATATCGTGTCGGTCCTCCTTTTGCCCGGCGAAGTGCAACAACTCGACGTGTCATGGAGTCCACAAGTCGTTGGAAGTCCTCTGCAGGAATATTGAGCCATGCTGTCTGTATAGACGTCCATAATTGTGAAAGTGTGGATGGTGCAGGAGTTTGGGCAAGAACGGACCTTTCGATGGTGTCCCATAAATGCTCGATGGGATTTATATCGGGCGATCTAGGTGGCCAGATCATGCACTGGAGTTGTCCGGAATGTTCTTCAAACCAATCGCGAACAGTTCTCACCCGATGACATGGCGCATTGTTATCCATAAAAATCCCATCGTTGTGTGGGTACGTGAAGTCCATGAATGGCTGCAAGTGATCTGCAAGCAGCTGAACATAACCATTTCCAGTCAATGATCGGTTCAGTTGCACCAGAGGACCGAGTCCATGCCATGTAAAAACGGCCCACACCATTATGCAGCCACCACCAGCTTGAACAGTGCCTTGCTGACAGTTTGGGTCCATGGCTTCGTGGGGTCTGCGCCACACTCCAACTCTACCATCAGCTCGTAGCAACTGAAATCGTGACTCATCTGACCACGCCACGGTTTTCCACTGGTCTAGGGAACAGTCGATATGCTCACGAGCCCAGGAGAGTCGCTGCAGGCGATGTCGTGCTGTCAGTAAAGGCACTCGAGTCGGTCTTCTGCTGTCATAGCCCAAGGAAGACAAATTTCGCCCCACAGTCCTATCGGACACGTCCTTCGTACGTCCCACATTGATTCATGCAGTTATTTGACGAAGTGTTGCGTGTCTATTAACATTGACCATTCTACACAGACGTCGGCGGTCTCGGTCGTTAAGTGCAGGTGGTCGCCCACTGCGCTGTCCATGATGGGATGTGATGCCTGAAATTTCATACTCTCGGCACACTCTTGATACTGTGGATCTCGGAATGTTGAATTCACTAACGATATCCGCAACGGAATGACCCATGCGTCTAGCTCCAACTAACATTCCACGTTCAAAGTCTATTAATTCTCGTCGTGCCGCCATAAATCACGAAAAAACTGTTCACATGAATAACTTGAACACAAATGAAAGCTCCGGAAAACGAACTGCGCATTTATACTTTTTCGCTGCGATACTACTGCCATCTGTATATTTGCATATTGCTATCCCATGACTTTTGTCACTTCAGCGTATATTCGAACTTTCAGTCAGCCAGACTTCATGTGAATGGATTTCCTTCAAAATTTGGTGTTGGGGAACCGTCAAAATCTCGACTTCGAATTTGTTGATGATTATAGCCTTTCATCTATCCTTTTTATTCGGAAAAGTAAAAAGGTATTGATCTAGAGCAAAGAAATTCGATATATAGTCGTCACGACAAATTTATAGACTTTTGTCTAAATCTGGACATTATCCTTGGAATGCAAGCTTTCTGTGTCTATTCGCATGCTTGTTAACGCGATAATTCAAAAACGCAGAGCTATATGGATGAAATGTAGCATATAGATATCACCTTAAAGTTTCAAATGTGTATTATGTTTTAGGCCACATCTGCCAAAGAGAGGACCAGTTGTATATCAGTGCATATGTGAAGGCGATAAATAAAAAATAAAATTCGATAGGCAGTCTTGTGGTCAAAATTGTAGATATGTATAGAATACAATAATGTAAAAAATTAGAGGAACGGTTTTGCAGGCTTGCAGATAGTTTCCTGCGATCATTGAGCGTTTGTTGCTTTCTTGTCTCACTTACCCATTTCTAATATACATTCAGGAAATGCAGCTCAAGCATAGAAGGAGAACAGACTGTCAAAGTATGCAAAAATTCGAGGGAAGTTTACTCTGCTTTCAGTACATTTGTTATACAAGAAACTTTTTTTCTGAAACTATATTTCCTGAAATTTGCAATTTCATTGCATTATTGGGGTCTTTTCCCACACATGAATTTTTTTTTTTTTTTTTTAAATATTAATTAAGAATAAAATTGTTACACAAGTTTGAATATAAAATTGCCAAAAATTGAAAATCGCTTCAAAACAAATTTTACAAACTGATCTAATAAAACCTATTAGTATGCATGACCGAAAACTCTTTTAGGATTCTTATTCTTAAAAATATATAAAATTCAGAGATAGATGTTCAAGAAACATTCGTCATGAAATCCAGTAAAGTAGATGAAAATGTCAGATGATTCATTTCATTTTCATGTCATAAATTACTCAGTTAATAATAATCATTAGGTTTATTCTTCTTAAGAGGGCTATATTTAGTAAAATGTTTCGAAGAATATTTTTATTTTATAGCCGCATAAGTCGTCACCAATTGTGTAGACCGCAAGCTATTGTTTTGGAATGAATGAAAATACATCTCGGAGCCTTCATTATCGGATAACAAAACAATACAGAGTATTTAAGAGACCATAAGAGACCAAGATACATAACCTTTTGATGAAGTGAACAAATTATTTAAAAGGTCCCCTCTTTAAAAAGTATAGCTTCTTTTGGTCAAGATTTTGTCTAGAAAAAAGCGTGAATATTTTAGAATGAAGAATTCTTTTAAATGTCATTTCTAATACCATACAGTTTTATATTCCTTCAACCTTATATACCTTAAATAAAATGTGCTGTTACTTTCCGTTCTCTTCTTTTTTTAAATGCTAATAAAAAGACCTAAAAATAATGTTTTGACCAAAACATGCTATGCGCATTTACTCAAGTGTCATTGTGGCTTAGTGATAAGGTTGACCGTGAGACTAGAGGTTTCCAGTTTCGAAACCCGATTCCAATAAAATCCCCCGTGTATATGAGAGTCTGAAGCTTGCTAAATCTGCCTTTGTGAGCCAAACACCATTACGCAGGTGTTGCGCAAAAGTTCGGAGAAGGGGTGTCAGCTCAAGTGTCATCTTCACCATCTCATCAGGGCTCAAATTTATGAGATCCGCTCCCATATAACCCTCTCGTCATTTTTAAACGGAGTGCGATCATAACAAAATTAAACACATTTGCATATACACAGGAAATTGAATCAGAAATCAAAATGCATTATTTAAATATTATCATTTGAAAGGAGCTATAAACATTTTATTTGAAGACTAATTTAGAAAAAAATATATTTATTAATTCCGTTGATATGCTATCAATAGAAGTTTTAATTCATTCAGAAATAATTTTAGAGAAGCATTCTCAGAAAATAGCTGCACATCGAAATAAGAGTTTGATTTGCCGGTGTCCTGGCATAGACGTTGTGTGTCTTTTCCGTGATCTGGGCGTCCCGGGTTCGACTCCCGGTTCAGACATGGTTGTTATTCTGTGTTCTATCTGTGAGTAGTGTGAATGTGCCCCCCTGTAAAAAGGGGTTGTGCAAGCAAATGTGAAGGATGAAGTAGCTAAGTCGTACTCTTGTCCCTAGTTGGAGCTAACTTAGGCTTAAATCGTTGATAGCTTCCTGTCAGAGGAATTGTAAAGTGCTATAAGTAGCAACAACAACAGGGCATGGTTTTCATCAAAAAATTGCAAAAATTAAAGAAAAAATATGCATTTTATAAAAACTAATTATTCTTTTTTATTTTCACAGTTCATCTAATTTACATTATTATGAGATTAATAAAGTGAAAAGGTCCCCCCTAAACGTTCTCATATACTCTCTAATAAACTTGTGTATTATTAACCGTGTGCCACTGGTAAAAAAATAATGTATTATAATGCAATCTTTGCGGATTAATCGCTGAATGCGCAAGCACCAGATCACAGATTGTGTTAAATCGCATTTAAAAACCGATTCAAAGCAAAATTTGACACAGAACTACAATTGTTGTCAAAAAATTACATACCAAATTCCATACATTTATTTAAGTCACTGCATTTTTTAGCTGTCACGTTTAGTGCTCATGAAAGTACAAATCAACAGACAATCAGCTCCTGGACGGCTTGACTCCAAATTTGATACTTTAGATGTTAAATCTGTGAACCAAATATTATTCATGCAATTTTCTCCGTTTTATAGTTAACGAGTTGATTTATATTCGATCAGCAGAGCAAATTCCTCCTTATACGGTTGGAAGCTCTGTTTCTTATGCACTAGCTTCCTTCCTATGCACAATGGGGAAAGATCTTATGTATTTGGACCATCATTTGATGACGAGTATGACATTCAATCAGGCAACCTTTCTCAACTTTTAGGTACACTTTAAGACTACGGCTTGTGAGTGATCATTTATGCTATGTGTTTCTGTCTGAATTCATTGGCATAATATCTTGTTTAAGAACTGTAAGAAATAATTTTGATCTGATAATATAGTCAATCCCCCCTGGCTATTAAAATGCGTTCTCTTCAGACAAAAAGAAATTCGAAACCTCATGTACTTGAATTTGGAGGAGAAATCTAATGATTAAAAAGGATAAATTCTGAAATTTGACAATTTCTGAACAATTTGCATTTTAGATTTCGACCTAGTTTTGCTTTATTTTCTTTATCCATGGAATTTATTTCGTCATATTAATATCCATACCGAAACCACATGAAGGCGATTTTAGGACGGATCCCTAATTTTAATCTCTGGTCAGATAACCACATATGATCTGGCACCTATTCCTTAAATGTCCATATCAACACAACGTGGAAATGTTTGGTGGATCCAACCAGATTTAACGTGCACCAGGCCCACATCCAGGACAGATCCTTCTCTGAGACTGGATCTTGGAGTTTAGATTTTATTACCAGGTCAATTCCTACACATTTATCCATATTTGCAAATGATTCTGTATGATAACCATAGATGTTGTTTAGTATCCTAAATACAGTAGTAGAATATTGGGTTTAGTTTTATTAACGTCCCGTTATAAAGCGACCCTAGGGCTATTTTGGGACGGGCCTCATAATTTGGAACTACAGTCAGATGGGGAAGACAACACCTGAACTGGCAGCCCCCTCTCCACATCACACCAGCGGAAGGACGTTTGGCCTGACAGATTTAACGTGCAAGAGACCCCCTCACGCGATGGTTCTTCGGTGGAATCGAGTCTCGAACTTGAAACCCTCCGGTTTTGAAGCCAAGACCTTATCACCAGGCCACCGCGGCCCCAGTAGAATGTTGGAAATGTATCAAAACAATATTGTTGAGCATTTTATGTTGATAGAAATTTTTCAGGGCTAAACTTTATTTTTGTTTGTTACATTCTGGTATACAAAGTATACAAGGTGTTGCCGAATTTGGCTGACAAATTCAGATGAGTGATAGTAGGTATTAGGAGGATAAAGAATCACCATACAACATGGGCTCCAAAACGACGTTTAGTAGGTGAAAATCACAAAAATATAGAATCGGAGAATAGTTGGAAACTGTAAAAAACTAATAAAAAATAACAAATGCTGCTTCAACAACGAATTTTTTTAAGTGAAAGCCCATTCTTATTTTTTTATGCTGGTAATATGTGGATTTGATGATCTAGGGGGTCGTAAATTACTGAAAACGCAAAAGTAGTTTAGAATCCATATTTGCAAAAATATTAAAACTTGAAGAAAAATAAATGCTTGAAATTGAAAAGAAGTTTAGAGTCCATAATTTGATATAAGAATGTAGTATAATAACTGAGGAGTTTTAAAGACATTAAAAACACAAATTAACTGAAATAGGAAGCAGAAAACATCGCTGTCACATCAGAACCGATGTTCGCAAAGAGCTTTGTCAAATTCGGAAGACAAATTCAGAGCAAGGATAATATGCATTAAGCAGATGAAAAATTGCTAGAAAGCATAGGATTGCAGGTAACATTTTTCAATGAAAATCACAAATCGGTTGGAATTCGCACCCTGGATACTTCATGCTACACCGGAAGATGTACACTCTGTTAGTTATATTTTCAAATGAAGCCTGATTTGCGAGATAATGCATCTTCAACACGCACAATGCGAATATTTGATCATTCGAAAATTCCCACATCACTATCTCTCCGAACGTACAGCACAAGATAGATATTAACATCTGGGCAGAGTCCTCTATTTGGACTGTATCTTCCGCCCGAACACCTCAGTGGCAAAAAGTATCTTGTTTTCTTCCAGCACGCTCCTGCGGATTTACTGCAAGGAACACCGACAATATGGTTAATGTGGGATGAAGCGTCAGCTACATTTAGTTACATTTTTTATATTGTTCACTAAATTTAGAACGTAGCTGAGACAGCGAAAATCATTAACACTCCTGTTCTGATCGTATTTATTTGACGTGTATAGCGTTCCGATCAATACGACCCGATTCAGAAAATGTTCTGGCAGTAATTGACAGGTGCTGTTTAAGAAATGGTTTAAACAATAGTAATTTAAGTTTAAAAATAGATTTAATAACATAAAACAGCTATAAAAATAACAATTTTTTTAAATTTAAACTTACAATAATTTAAAGCATCTACACTGATGGGAAAAAAATCCCAACACCAAGAAAAAATTATTGCACAGTAATGAAATTTTAGGAATACGTTTGTCTAGGTAACATATTTAATTGATTAAGGTTTCAAGATCACAGGTAGAGCCATTGGCGAGAAGAGCCATTTCAAATGTGAAATGTTGGTACATTAGTAACCGGTGTAACCGCCAGAATTTTGAATGCAAGCATGCAAACGTGCATGCATTGGGTCGTACAGGTGTCGGATATAAGTTTGTGGGATGGAGTTCCATGCCTGTTGCACTTGGGCGGTCAATGCAGGGATGGTTAATGCTGGTTGTGGATGACGCTGGAGTTTTCGTCCAATGATGTCCCATACGTGCTCGATTGGAGAAAGATCTGGTGACCTAGCGGGCCAAGGCAACATGTCGACACTCTGTAAAGCATGTTGGGTTACAAAAGCGATTTGAGGGCGAGCGTTATCCTGTTGGAAAACACCCCCTTGAATGTTGTTCATGAATGGCAGCACAACAGGTTGTATCACTAGACTGACGTACAAATTTGCAGTCAGGGTGCGTGGGATAACTACGAGAATGCTCCTGCTGTCATACGAAATTGCTCCCCAAACCATAACTCCAGGAGTAGGCCCTGTGTGTCTAGGCCGCAGACAGGTCACTAGCAGGCGTTCACCTGGCCTCCTTCTAACCAACAAACGACTATCACTGCGACCAAGGCAGAACCGGCTTTCATCAGAAAACACAACAGATCTCCACTCCGTCCTCCAATGAGCTCTAGCTTGACACCACTCACGTCGCAAACGGCAGTGGTTTGGAGTCAGTGGAATGCACTATACTGGGCGTCTGGCTCGGAGCTGTCCTTGAAGTAACCGATTTGTAACAGTTCGTTGTGTCACTATGGTGCCAACTGCAGCTCAAATTTCTGCTGCAGACGCAGTACGATTAGCCACAGCCATACGTCGAATACGACGGTCTTCCCTCTCAGTAGTACCCGGAACCTGGTCTTCTTGAGGCAGTACCTTCCCTTCACCACTGCCGCCAATACTCATGCACAGTGGATACATTCCTGCCAAGTCTTTCAGCAATATCGCGGAAAGAAAACCCACCTTCTCGCAGCCCTACAACGCGACCTCGTTCAAACTCAGTGAGCTGTTGGTAATGGCTTCTCCGTCTTCTCAGAGGCATCCTTGACTAACATTAACCCGCTACGTCAAATCTCAACTGTAAATAACGACCACGAACCTTACAGCGCTTATTTAAAGCAAACCTCATTTGCATGTTTATTGTGTCGCTACTAGAGCCACACTTAACGCGCGTAGCTCGAAATTTGAATCGACGTCATCTTTCAGATGTATAAACACGCCTACCAAATTTCTTTTATCTAGCACAGCTCCTTCCTAGTGTTGGGATTTTTTTCCATCAGTGTATAAAAAGTAACAGAAAATATTCGAAAGTGAAACTTACTTTTATTTACAATTGAACAATGATATTTTACATGAGATTTGTAAATGTGATTTTTATAATTGTACCATAACATATTAGTTTTGCTGCCATTGTTTGATGGGCAGATCTTGCACCTTGCACGTGTAACACACAAGGAAGTATTCTGAGCAGATCCCGATGTTACGCTTTCTCTTTTTCTCTGTATTCGTTTCATTATTTTTATTGAGTCCTGACTACTTGGTAGGTGTGGCCTTGCTGCAATGTGTCGAAAAATGAGTGATGCTCCCAGTTATTCCAAAAGTAGTCTTCGTTTAGTCAGTTTGGTTTCGTTCCATTCATTCTGTATTGAAGTCCTTAGAATAAATGCATTACTCTCAGAAATATCAAGCATGTTATAAAATACTATCATGGGCCAGCGATTTGTTTTTCTTTTACAAATGTATGCATTTAAAAGTTGAACAAGAGTATTCGCAGTCCCTTTAAATGAACTATAATCTAAGATCATTAATAGTTTCTTCAGTCAGGTTTGTTGCTAATTTCTCTGTCACGATGCAGAGTGCTCATAAGAATAATATTCTTGCTCTTTTATGGGATGTAGTTTACAACTGTGGTGTCTTACGTAAAATAAAATAAGGAACTGGGAACTCAAGAAGTTATTTGTTCTAATGGTGTCAAGCTTAGTCATTTTGCGTTTTAGAAGAAGTTGTCCTAAATTATAAGATAAGAAAAAAAATTATCACATGTAATGTGGTGCCCCATAAATAAGAACACACATTACCCGCATTCTCAGATTTTTCTTTGCCTTTGACCCTTGTACTTTTCCAATCTAAATCTGTGTTTTCTCTACATACGGAGTTTTACTGTCATACATAGTTCATATTTTGATCCCATATTTAGATGGTGTACTTGGTACATACTATTTGAAAGGAAATCAGCCACGAAATCCGATTAATTTTTCATCTACTGTAATATTTTCATTTGGATTACATAATTTTGGTAGAATTTCCATCCACTTTTCCCAGTTATCTTAGACTGCAGCTAATTTATCCATTTTTGTTCTTTCTTGACGAGTGGATTTAGTATTGAAATGAATAACTCTCGATATAGTGCAAAATATTCTGAGCCCGAGAGTCAATGTCGCACGAAATATATTTCTGCCAGTTTCTTTATCCCATAAGAGTTTTGTTGATTCGCTCTAAGATTTATAAATACCGACTAGCAATAATAATTCAATATATACTTTCAATATTTTTCCACTTTTTCCCTCAAATCCTTTCTCCTTCTATATTAATCATATTTATGATTTCATTTTCAATTGTAGAACTGAATACTACCTCAAATGCACTTTTGACGTCTGGTATCCTTACCGTTTCATAACCTGTGACACCTGTAATAGTAGTAGCAGCGGCTGATTGAAAAGAATGTGGTAGTGGATCCAACTTCCACTTTATTTCACAATTCTTGAACTGAATTGAATACTCCCGTTATAGTTGATTTGTTGAATATTGGTATCAAAATCGTCAGAACTTTCAATTTCAATTTCATTACTTGCATGATTTTCATACTCCGATACTTCTTCACTGTCAGAAGCCTGTATTAGTTTGGCTATATCAGCGTGACTCAAATTTCTGCGATTCGCCATTTTTTTCTCTCACATTTGGAGGAACAACTCTTTTACAGTGTATCAGAAATTGAAATACAGCATTGCAATAAAAGCAAAGATATTGCAACCTCCTCCCCCTGTCAATTATATCAACTTTCGGACCTTGCACGCGATCTCTTGTCATGTGGCCAAACACATGCGTCAATGAATCGAAACAGGTTTCGAAAACGGATAAATTACAGAAACTATTGTTATTCATTTCTTTTGAATAATTCCAAGCAAAACTAAACATGTATGAGTAAACATTTTTTCTTTTTTGCATTGGGTCATATTGAGCCAAACGGTACGTTAGTATAAATTAAAAATACTCCTTCGAAATAAGAATAAACCTAAATCCCTCTAGGAGTACTTATTTGTATAATTTACGAAAGATGTCAAGAAGTTTCATGAAATTATCCCTGTATTATATATTTTTACGAAATTATAAATTTTATTTCACGTCATGTAGACCGGAATAGAACAGCAAGGCTAAAAGTACTAAAAGAATAAAATAAAGGTATAATGCAAATACTGTCTTTTTTAAATTTTTTTTATCTCATTAACGTTTGGATTTTAAACTATCTTTCAATAAATTATCCTAACTGCTGTGATGTTTAGGTGACTTCAATCATTTTATTTCTGGTAGTAGGGTAGTGTGCGGTGGCAACAAATACTTTTTGCTATGTGACGTTTATTTATTCTAGTTTAGTTTTTCTTTCATGTTTTGATTTTGCACAGCCAGGTACATTTCAAGCTGGAGCTGTGATGGACGGCAAAAGTAAAAATGTGCTACAGAATGAGTCATCTCTTCTGTTGCAATTGCCAAATTCTATGCTTTCTTTTAACGAAATGAGTTCAAGCCCTCTTTTAATGCCGGTAGCTGTGGAAAAAACTGATGGTAAGCACATAGTTCGAAATTTTATGTTCCATCACAAGTGAAATGTTTTTAATCTGACCTTTATGTCGTGTCACTGTATGAAAGGTGGTGCATTCAGACGACTGTTATGTTTTGTCATGTTACCCTCAAAAGGCAGGATTCCGTATTAAGTTTCATATTTGTTTCAGATATTTAATGTGTTAGTTTCGATTGTAACTTGCTGGTGGTGCTACGATGCGCGTATTTGAATTTTATTTGATCATGCCAAATGAAGTTTGATTTTTAAAAAAATGTCAGTTTGAAGAATGCATTATTGTTGAACTGTTGTATTTTCTTCGATGATTAAAATGCATTAAAAATAAGATTTCATCATTTCTAGCCTTTATAGTAATGATTCAATTTTGTAAGTTTTATTTTTCTTAAAACACGAACTTATGCTTACACTTATTAAAACACTTATGCTTACGAATAGTGCTAAAGAATTTTCATAGAATGCTTTCTATCAAAAATATGCGTCTAAAATTTTCATAATTTGCATAACCTTGGAATTAATGTCTATTTACTCACTTTTTTACAAATCTTCAGTATAATGGAAAACGTTGAATTTTAATTTTAAATGTTATTGACTTTCAGTAATGCTGAGAAAGTCCACTCTCACACTCAAAAAAGTTATGAATATTATGACAAAAAAAAGTATTTGCATACATGTGTTATTTTACCTAAATAACTGTAGGAAGCATTTGTTATGAAATCATTTAAAATAATATCTTATTTCAGTAATAATTATAAATGCCTTTTACTCTAAAAAGGAATGCATTTAAAAATTTAAATAGTTCTTTTTTGTCAAAATATATTTTGTGTAGATTAATGGCAATTACAAACCTTATAGAGTAAAAGTGAAGAATAGTGTGCCCCTTGCTGCGCCAAGGATGTCAAATCGCCATTAAAGATAGCGGACAAAATAAACACTTCTATAAAACAGTTATGCTTACCACTTTATGCATTAAAATTATCTTAACTGATAAGTAATAGAATTTTGATTTTAATTTCAGATTTATTTAATCTGTAACAGATTTTTATTTACAGTGGCACAAACAAGGGAGGATACACCTTACTTTCACTTGATAAATCCAACTTTCGATCGAAATAACTCATTAACTAAATGAGAAAACGTGTTTTTATTTTCACACGTAACAAAAGGGTTAATTTACAGTAAAAATAACGAAAATCAACAAACAAACAAAAATATCTAAAATTAAAAATTTCACAAGTATATGAAATAAACATAGGCAGATTTTTACCTCAAAAAATTAAGGATACACCAATGAAATTTTTGTGATATATCACATACAAAGACAGTGTTAATATTTGGTTGCATGTCCTTTGGCTTTTATAATGTCCTCCAAGCATCTTGGTACCAATTCGACCAATTTTTGGGTGGTATCTGGAGATATTTTATCCCATTCTTCTCATAACACTTGCTTTAAATGGGCTTTGTTCCTAATTTGGTGTTTTTGGACTGCTGTTTCGAGTGTCGCTCACAAATTTTCTATGACATTGATGTCAGGGGACTGTGGTGGTGTGTGCAATTGCTGTTTACAATGAAAAAGATACCACATTTTGACATTACATGCCATATGTTTGGGGTCGTTGTCATACTAGAATATAAAATTTCCATCTAAACCCAATTTTTTTGCACTTTCTTCAAGATTGTTGTGGAGTATATCTATATAAAGCTTAAGATCCATTATGCCATCTATAAAAGCTAAATTTCCTACTCCATTTGAAGCCATACAACCCCAAACCATGATGGAGCCACAACCATGTTTAATTGTTGGATGTAAATTTTTTGGATCTAAAACGGTGTTCGGCTTTCTCCAAACGCTCCGACGGCCATCACTACCAAAAATGTTGAATTTACTTTCATCACTAAATATAACTTTCTTCTAAAAGTTATCTGTCTTGAATTGATGAGTTTTTGCAAACTCCAAACGCTTTTTCTGATTTTGTAAGCTTATAAATAGTTTCTTTCGAGCTACTCGACTGTTATATCCAGCATGTCTAATCACATTTCTCACAGTTTCAGCACTAACACTTCTGCCCATTGTTCGAGAAGTTTCTGCAACTAGTTTGACTGCACTTAATTTAGGATCAATCTTGATATCCTTCAAAATTTTCCTTTTGGCTATATCATTCAGAATACTTCTCCTTCCTCTTCCACTTTTATTTTCAATTAATCCATCGCTTTTAAATCTTCCAATGATATTCTGGACACACGAGTGGCTTCTACCGACAATTTCAGCTATTTCAGGATAAGATTTTCCTTTCTTAAATAACCTTAATATAAATTTTCTTACATCAAAACTGGTCTCTCTCAGAGGAGATGTTTTCCATTTAAATTTGTGAATTTAAATTCATAGAACCAACTTCAAAAGACAAAAATAACAGTTGAAAATGTTTAAGATAAAATTGCCCAAACTTAAAATGTGATAGTAGCAAGCAGGGGAAAAAAAAAAAAAAAAACTGGCGGTAGTTAAACAAAAATTTCATTGGTGTATTCTCAATTTTCTGAGGTAAAAATCTGCTTATGTTTCTTTGAAATGCCTCTGAAAATTTTTCTTTTAGAATTTTGTCGTTGATTTTTCTTTATTTTTACTGTTAATTAAACCTATTGTTATGTCTGAGAATAAAAGAAAATTTGTACTTCTAGTTAATGTGTTATTTCGATTGAAAGTTGGATTTATCAAGTAAAAGTAAGGTGTATCCTCAATTGTTTGTGCCACTGTATATATTTTTAAAACCATTGGGATCACTATCCCTGCTTATCTTAACAATTTTGTAGAAGTTTTTCAAACCAGCTATGCTGGTCTATTGTATAAAGAGCAAAATTTCGAGCACACGATGCCTGTTTGCATCTGAAGAAGACACAGGGCAGAATTTTTTTACTTAAAAAAACCATCCTACGGCTTCATTACCAGTGGGAACGGGTTTTTAGTAGTTTCGCTAGCACATTGAACATAAGGACTGTGTGGATAACAGGAACAGTACATGCAACCAAATATTCTTTAAGTTCATCAACTCTTCTTAAAAATATATATATATTCCACTTGCCCTTCCTCCATTCTGCAGATTCAAAATACATTTACCCGTCATCCATTCTTGCACAATTGCCTGACAAATCATTAATGGAATGAATGTTAATGCAGTAAAGAAATTACAAGAACTGCGAAGAATTCCATTGCACCTGCTGTGAGAATGTAAACAATTTTGTAAATTGCGATTTTTGAAAGGGCATACTAATAATTGAAAATAGATATTTCCTATTCTATTCACATTAAAAAAATAGTTTACTATTTATTATTAATTGAAAAAAACTTTCAACTATAATAAAGAACAAAATTAAAATTCTTAATCAATATTTTTAATTATTTTTAATTTAACATCTTTCATAAAATAGTTGTAGTTCATGTACAACTGAACTATTGTAAAATATAGTAAACAAAACAGAATTAAGGTTGCTAGAAGAATGTTTCGTTGGGTTGCCATATTGGCGAGAAACTTGGAGGGCACACTATGCTACAATTCAACCTTTTTTAGTTGTTGAACTTTCAATTTATGTAAATTTTCAGTAAATGTGAAATTTTGTACTCTTTCTAAATGTTTGAAAAATAATCAAAGTATTTTTTCCCCTAGAAAGTGTCAATTAGTTATAAATGTGTGTAAAATTTTTCTCATTTATCACTAAATACTTATACATTTTGTGTGAAAATTTGGGATTTGTTAATAGCTCATCAAGATTGTTGTTTAAACTTTTAAAATTAAGTAAATTTAAGCTAGTAAGAAAAAGAAAAAAAATTATGTATAAATAAATCGCAAACAAGATCTCCATAAAAACTAAAATATTGACAGAAGAGGAACATTGTTAAACAGTTTACAAAAAGAATAAAAAATTAAGCTCTTTGGAATCAGTTGTTAATGTTGTACCAACAATAGAGAATACACACATTACTTGAGATATTCTTGACAAAGTAAATTTTTGAAGATGTGACTTTTCAATTTGTCTCTGATTATTATGAAGCAATCAGTATTTTTCATTGTGCAAAAAAAAGGGAAGGAAGGGCAAAAAAGATGTTTTTACCAAAGATTATGACAACAAAACAATAGGTAAAAAACAAAATAAAACATGCATTTTGATAAAAGTTTACATAATATGTTTAGTTTTGGTGAAAAATATGTGCCTTGAAAGTTGTTTTTCTCTTGAATTAAAGAATTTAAAAAAAATTCTCAAACTTGATAATGTTGTGATCATGCAAGGATTTGAGAGAGCAATCAATTCCTTATAGAGGAGTTGGAGAAATGTCTTTTATAGAAAGTATAGGAATGGTAACAAGTATATTAACATATTGCAAGATAATTTATTTTAAACTGAAATTAAAAATTGTTGATGTATATTATTTCAAGAAGATAACAATCTTAAATGCCTTGCCTGTATTATATATTATAGATGCTTTATATTGCTAATAATCTATTGAAAACATTCTCTCACTTCTGTTGAGAATTTGTGGCATCCTTTGTTTATGCAAAGAATTTTAAAAAAAAAAGCTTGATGCAAGTACTTGGAAAGTATGGTGATAAACTATCCTAAACTATGGTTAATACTAAAACTAGAAATGTGCCATAAATTAATAGAATCAATGATTAGACGATTGCAAATTAATAGAATCAGTGATTAGATTATTACATTATATAAATGAAGGAAAGATTATGCATTCTGTCATCTTTTAATATATGATATTAATATTTCTCGAATTTTTAATTCCTTGTTAAAGTGCATTTCATTTTATGCTATATTATTTATGTTAATAATTTGTTTTGTGTGTTTATTTAAAGATACAAAAAATGTCAAGTTAAATTTTTTAAAAATGTTCTTCATGTCCCCACTATGATTATCTTACCTGAACCTATACTAGATGTTTTTCAAATGATATTAAGCTGGTAAAGGGCGATTTTAATGCAGAAATTTGTTAAGATGAACTATGTTATCACTGTTTATCAAAATTTACAATCTAACAAAAAGTTGCATAATAATTGTTTTTACACATTTGAACTTTGATATCTCATCTAATATTGCGATTAGGAGTGCAACATTTTAGCATAATGATATGCATAAAATTTCCAGAAGATTTCATGATGAAAGAATCTAAAACCGTGTTAACAATGTCAGGGTGGCCAGCTGATCGAGAAATTCTGGGAGATCAGGAAAAATCTGTAAGATTTATTATTAAATTTGAAATTATTTTAAAAATTGGTAATTTTTATTGAACATGATAATTTGCTGGGTTTTTATTCCCTGTTATTGGAATGGAACATCGTTGGCAGCTAATGAAAATAAAGCTTTTACTGATGATCTAAAACAGATTATAGAAGAAAAAAAATTAACCACCATATCTTATTTATTGTATAATATGTATAATTATATAATATTTTTGCCAAAAGGTTTTGTTTGCTTCCCCCTACCCCCCTCCCAGAATGACAAGTTATCGGTATAATTAATGAAAATGGTTTTGCATATTGTCAGAAAAGGCAACCTAACTAAATCTCAGCTCTTATTACTGTTAAAAATTTAAGCTTTCATGGATCTTTTTTTTTTATTTAAAAGAGATCCTCAAATGGATCATACCATATGTTACAAGGGCGAAAGTATGAATTTTTGGGTTTATATTATTTGAAACTAGATGTAAAATATTGACTCATTATTATAATTCCAAAACCCAATCTTACAAATGTTAAATCCTTGTTTAATTAAACAAGTATTTTATAATCACAATTTTCTCCCTTTTCTTGGAAATCTTCTGACTGAATTATAAATGTTTTGGACATGGTTGCTATTTCCGTAAAACTTTATATATATATATAAAAAAAAAAAAAAAAAAAAAAAAAAAAAAAAAAAAAAAAAAATATATATATATATATATATATATATATATATATATATATATATATATTATATAATATAATATAATATAATATTATGAAGATGAATTACATTTTGTATGAATAGTAGCTGTAGATTACATCAAATGGATACCATTGCAAATATTTTCTTTTAACATTTTTATTTTGTATTTGCTTAAATTTCCCCCCCTCATTCAACAAAATGTTCTATAATTTAAAAATGTTAAAAACAAGAATTTGTTTGGTACATTATTGGTATTCATTCCTCTTGTAATTTTTTAAAGAGAGAAGGATAGTATTTTTTTTATATTCAGTTTTGATATATATGAAACTGTTTATCACAAAAATTTTCATACTATATATTTTTTTTAAATTCATACCTCTAAAACATTTTTCTTTTTATGCAATGAAGAAAAAAATTGATAGGGATCAATTTCCCACTTTTTTCTGTATTTTACGGGTTAAGCGTTATGCCAGCATTTTTTTTTTGTTGTTATTATTATTACCGTTGGCAAGCTAAAAATCAATGCAATTTTGATTTCATTGAAGAATTTTTCTTATTTTGATTAAGAGATTTCTTTTTATATTTGTAAAGGATTTTTTTTTCTACTAGTAAAATTATACTTCAGCTCTGATTCTTGTATTCGTAAACAGCATGACTGAGGGAAGACCCACCAGAATGAAACAAATCTTTTTATTTTTAAGCATACAACAAATGTGTAAATATTTTTTACTGCATTTTTATTAGTAAATTTGATTAAAGGTTCCAAGATCGACAGGCTATCTAGAAGTTGGCCTAAATGGGCATGGGTCTTCTAGTGTTGATTAATATATTTGCAAAAAAAAAAAAAAAAAAAAAGGAAGGGTTTTACATAATTGAAGATTACCTACAATTCAATAAGCTATTTTTTTTTTCATTGATTGAGTTCAATTTGTTGAATTAAGCTCAGAACATTCTGTGCAGTAATTAAAGGGAATAAAATAAGTCAACACAGTTCTGAAGATATTGAAGACATTTGAAAATTCTGATTTGAAATTCTGAAAATGAATGATTTCTTTAAAATTCTGGAAAAGTTAGGGAAATTCAGACAGCAGGGAATGCTGTCCACCCTGAATGTATTAATTAATTTGAGGCACATAAGCATATAATTAGATGCTCACTCTTCCAGGGGAGCAAATAGTGATAAGTGTGAGTATAGTTATTCAAAACTTCGAGGGGGAAGGTCATCAGAGAAACAGGATGTTAAATATTTCTCTTTTTAATGCTTAATATAACAAGGTTAGAAAATACCATATTCCTATTTACTCATGGTAAGTGACTAATGATAGTTTGGGGGAGGGAAAAAATTATAAATACTATTTACACTCTATTTTAATACATAAAGCATAACAGAGGGGAACAAATTAACAATGTATAGAAACTTGCAGGTTTCTATATAAGTTCTCTCCAGAGGCATCATTCTGTAAATGCATTGCATTCTTATTTAGAATTGTTTATTGAGTGTAATAATATATATTTTTTTGTACAGTTAATTTCACTTGTACTGTAAAAGCAAATGATATTTTATAGGTATTATGCAAATATCACTGGCTTAAATCAGAATTATTCTAAGCTTTTTTATTTTGATTTATAGCATGTGTAATATTTCTTGAGGTGTTATTTTAAGTCTCATTTTCAAGTCTCATTTCATTCTCATTTTCATTTTCAATAAAGAAGCAATTTTCCTAGCTATGCCACTTTTTTTTTCTTTGTGTCAAAATTTTAAGTACAATTAAAAGTGATTTTTTTCTTCTGAAAATGGGGTTTTGGGATTTGGTAAAAAAAAAAAAAAAAGTTTCTTTCTAAGTCGAAAATTAGATATTTTAATATTCTTTATGGAATATATATCACATAGATAAATTATTTTTTAAAATTTTAATGTTTCCTTTTTCTTTTTTTTTTGCTTTACTTTGCTTAGAAGCATATATAACTGTAACATTATAATGCTCGCTATGCAATTTCTTTTACATAGATTTTTATCGAATCATTTTATTTCATAGAATGCAGTTATTTATAAGAATCTTATGTAGATGTTTTTTCTGTTCTATAATTTGTCTTGTTAATATGTGTAAAGAAAATATATTTAACTATTATGCATTTTCAATTATATACAGAAATTTTTTGATGTTTTATTAGGAATAAATAAACATATATATAGAATTAGATTCGAGAGAACATCAGTAATTGTAGAATTTTGCTGAAATCGGGATTTGGCTATGCAGTGATGTATTAGAAGAAAACTTTTCTGGAAGTGTAGGTATTAGTCTCTGTGAAGAGTTATGCACAGTAACTAAAAAAAAAAGAAAATAAAGTTGAAAAATATTAAATAAGAAATATTGATTTAAAAAGTGTCAAATTATTATTTAACCACAAAGTAGATTGTCCTAGATATATGTCTAGCTTTTGTTCATTATAGTGTAATTATGATAAAAAAATGAACTGTCATCCTCTCTCTCTCTCTCTCTCTCTTTTTTTTTTTTTTGCTATATTTTCATCCTAAGCTAATTAATTTTGCATTATTTTTCAGACACTCAAAGTCGTGAATCTACTCCAAATTCTGGATTTGATAATAGTGATCTATCTTCCAAACCCAGTGCACCTGGAGCTAAATCTATTTGTCAACTTGAGCAGCCTTTGCTTATGCGGAAGTCAACATCAAATCTATCTACTCAAACTACAGTTCCTCAAGTATATTCTCAATTTCCTGTTTCTTCACAAATTGGCCCCCCTCCATCTGACTCACAATTAGGGCTGTCCAGACCGCCTATGGGAAGTGAAACTGGAATTTTTACTCCTAAGTCTTGCCTTAGTGGTGGAGAATCTTCTGAATGTCCTCAGGTGGAAAGGACAGAATTGGCTCCACCATCCACTAGTGGGAGTATTGACTTTGAAGCCTATTCCTTACAGTCAGCAACAGCTCCAGCCTTTTATTCTGTTCCTGGTAAGATATCAATTTTTGCATTTTGAATTTGTTTCGATTACATATATTATTTTATTTTGTAAAAGTCGGTATAAAATTCTAAATATTGGAATGTTTATTTAGACATTCATATAACATTTTAGATTTCAAATTAAAGTTTTAAAAGCAGAAAAAAATAAAGCTGCCAATTTAAGAGATTCAATTTGAGGACCATTCAAATGTAATGGTTTTTACACATATCGAATTAAGGTTGCAGAAAATTAAGGTCAGTTTGATTTTGTTAAAATAGAACACAATGCAGAATAATTAATTTCTGAATGATTTGATTTGATTTGGTTTCTGACACAGAAACCATATCTAACTTTGCAACACCAACCATAAGATATACGTAAATATGCCGTTGATAAATAAAAGCATGGTCACATTTAAAAAGGTTAATTAAAATTCCTGTTCAATGTTACAAATGTCAATTTAGTAATCTGTATAATTTTTTTTTTTACATAGGCTTTAAAACATGAAAAAAGAACAATATTCAGATAAGATAGAAAAAAACCCACCCTAATCATTTTTTTAAAGTTGAGGCTCCTTATGAAGGATAGCTTATAAAGTAATGTGAAAAGAATGAAGACATTAAGTTTGTCGAGAATTAAAATGTGAGCATTTTATAAGAATGTGCCAAATTGTCATTAGACATTGGCATACTGAATAATGGGGCAGTAGGCTCCTATAATAGCAAACACCTATGTTTGATTTGAGTACAGCCAATTCTTAAATGGGTAGTAAAATAATTGTATCCTATTTTTTGTTAGATAAAGTTGACTTTTGGTTGAAAGTCACTGGTACATTTGATAAAATGGATTATTATATTATGGATTATTAATTATATTTCATGCATAAAATAGTTTTCTGAATTTCATAATAGTGATTTTTCAGTTAGTCTAAAAAATAATACTGATGAAGTATTTTTGTTCACATGAGTTATTTAACTTTTTCATGACATTAAATATTTTTTAAATCCATACAACATATAAAAGAATGGTATAATGAAATTATCTTTAAGTTTGAGTATAAAAAAAAGTCAACTTCCAATTTGTGCGTCCGATGTTTATGTAAAAGGATAAATTTTAAGAGCGTTTTTTTATTAACATTATTAATTTTCTTGCAATAAATGAACACAAATAACAACATTAATTTTGGAATCAAATCATATTTTGAAAAGTGATTTGGGCCATCATTTTTGGTGTATATCATTTTGCAAACTATTAAAAGATGCTACTAACTACCAAAAGAAACAAGAATGTAAACAAATTATGATGAAAATTGAATATCGTTTTTTTTCCCCCTTCATATTTCAGGAAAAATATTTTACAGTAGTTAATCTTTAATATTCTGTCATCATGGTCATGTATTTATTTGATATTGATTATAAATTAAAAGATTCAATGATTAATTTGAATATTTTATTATTCAGAATTTTTCACTCAACATTTTACAATTAAACATTTAGTTTAAAATATGGTAATTATAATATACGTTTTGTGTATGAAAATATTATGAATGACAAATATAAGGTTTTAGAATTTATTATGTGGGAAGGCTTATTTTAAGGTAACTTGAAAGGGAAATTTAAAAAATGTTTGCTTATTGAATGTTATCTCCAGCAGTATCAGTGCAGTATTTGCCATTCTTAAAATGCAAAGTTATTTATCCTTGCTAGATTTATAAAAATTAGTGTTCCTCATATGAAGTTCTCTGTGCCCTGCATATTGTTGTAAGGTACAAGTAAATAGTAAAGTTTGATGAAGAAATTCCAAGAGAAAATGAGGCACAATTTTAATTATCATTAATTTCCTGCGTGAATTTCCGTGACATAATTGTCCGAGTATTATACTGGGGTTCCATATTAATTTAAAAGGGCCTAGTTCTTAAGATTGTTGCATATTTGTTTATTATCAAATTGCATTTATTGTTTCATGTTGTAGAAGGAAAAAGTAGTGACATGCAAAAGACTGTTATACAATGAACTACATCTTCTACAGATGTAAAAGTGTCTTTGTAATTCTTCCTGGGGCGTGCTTCGTTTCAAACTGAGACAAATATGTACAGTTGTAAATCGTCTACTATCACAGTTTGTTTTTGAAATTTTTTTCTTGAGAAAGAAGTGCTTGCTTCTAAATGTTTTAGTACTATTTCATGTATAAGTGCATGCAGCACCCATGCCAAACTTTTCTCAGTTTGCATGAAGCATTTGAAAATGTATGTTTTCTTTCTGGACACTCTCTTGCATAGTTTGCTCTGGAGTAACATATTTAGAAAACTCAATCCCATGGATCACTTTGATATCTATGGTATTCTGTGTTTAATGAATATTGAGGGAAATAAATGCTATGGTTGTATTTACTGCCTGTGATGTGGTCTTTTGACCCTAAGTATCTGTGTAAGTCTCTATGCTATCTTTTCTGTATTAATGTCATTTATTTGTCACATTTCCTATCAGTTTTATAAAATATAAATTATTGTATATGTATTTTTTCATATTTTTATATAAGATGAATGAAAAAATATATATCAAATTTTAATTCATTGTTTACAAATTTTTTTTAAAAGGAGAAAGCCATCCAGATATGTCAAATGTGTATACAAAGCTATCTGATAAAAAACATGGTTCTTTACTTTCCTATGATTATGCTGCTCCAGTTACACATTCTCATGATCCCAAGTGTTTTCAAATGACTCAAAGTAATACTTTTCAAAATAGCTTGCATTCTAACATTCCAAATCAGAATTACTCGTATTATGTCCCTGTAAAACCACATTGGTTATTTGAAGATACTATAGAATCCAGAGAAGTGTGGTATGGATTCAGTGAAATGGATTCAGAACAACTTGAAACTGCTTTTCTAAAAGGTAGTTATTTTTTTCTTTTTATTTATATAAATAAAAACGAATGTTTGTCTGTATGTCTCTTATGCCTTCCTAAACCATTCATCCGATTGCGATGAAACTTGGTCAGCTTATTGCTTACGTCTACGGGATGGTTATAGGCATAATACAATTATCTAAGATAAAAAATAAAAATTCGGATCACAATCGCATCTATTTACCAAGGAAAATCTCCAAATAGCTCGCCGAGGAGACATATAGATTCAGTATAAATGCTAAATCCAAGTTAAAGGTTAATATTGTATAGCTATTGAACGCAAATGGCATGCAAATAATTCTCAGAGATAACTTTTTTACAGATTATAAGAGAAAATTTTGGGGAGACCAATCCTGGGGTTTTTAAATTTTAATTAAATGTTAGCGTTTTTCTCAGTAACTTCCAAATATATTATAGTACAAATAATTTTGCACCTTCTTAATTTTCAAAAAAATATCTTTTTAACTATATTAAAGATTTAATGGTATTCTATGTTTAATGAATGTTGAAAGAAAATATTTTAATCACATTTTCTAAAATAAAACGGGAATTCCGAACGAATATTAAACGAATCGAGATATTCAATAGTTTCTTTCATAACCATTCTGAAAGAACACCAGTTTTACAATTCTAAAAGAATACAAAAATCTATTACATTAAAAAGGATATTTGTTCTTATTTTATGTACTGCCGTACCGTTCATCTTATTTTGATAAAACATTGCCAAATTATTGATTGATTGCACTTAATATTTTTTCGGCGGACCGAATACCAGTTAGTTTTCAATAAATGGTGCTAGTTTTTATGTAACCAAATTATTATAATGAACATAGAATATATTTTTGAACGTTATTGCAAATAATTTCTAAAAGTTTTTTGAATTCAGCATTTTGATGTTTTAAAGTTATATGTAGGTATAACATTCTGTTTTTCGGCGTGTGTTTTTTATTAAATTAGTGTAATGTATTGGAAAATAGCATAATATATGCTGGGCATTAAAAGGTTTTTTTTTCGAAGGATTAAATATTTGAATATTATATTTAAACTGAATATTTTGTTATGGCATTATATTTATTTGAAAATTTTTAAATCTATTATTAATATAATTTTCTTATGCATCAATTATGCTAGAGAAAATATGTTTACTTATGATATATGAAATATATTTAGGTGATAATTCTGTTGTCCATACTGATGGTGGGCGATATGATGTGTATATTCTTGAAAGAATCAAGAAGTCTGTTTATTTTGATTCTAAAGATCTACCAGTTAGGCGAGGTACTTGGTTTTACCATAATGGAACATCATCACGTTTTCGACCATATACAGAAGAAACTGCAACAATACTTGAAGTAATATCATTTATTAGAAAAATAAAATAAAGAGTTTTTATGTTAGGTATAAATGTTTGAAACATGTAAATTGCTTTCATTTTTGTTTTCTCCTTGAATATAAAAATTCCTTCAGTATTTGAAGTTGTGTTAAAATTTTTGAAACTTATTTTCGTAAATCTATTCTCAAAAGTTATTTTCACACAGTTATTTAAAACTGGAAATCCAAATGAAATCACTGCTGATTATGCTGTTAGTCTTCTGGATGGAATTTCGTTTTTTCTTTTAAGAAACATGAAGGAATATTACTATGTATGATAAATAATCATAAATTTTTTGAAAGGGTGAATCTGAAAATAAAAGTTAGCTGTTTCATTACCATATTTTAGTTGTATTTTAAATTTATTTCTTTAAAACTTTAATGATTGCATGTATTAATACAATATTAATTGTTGATTCTAACTTTTTTTTTCATAAACCTTTAATTTGTTTCAAACTGGCATTGAATGTTACAAAAATAGCTGCTTCCTGCTATTACTTTATTTAAAATCTTTTACTAATGTATTCCCTATGTAGTGTAAAATCTTCAGAAGTCCCACTCTCTTAAAAATATCACAAGGTCTAAGTATTTTTAAAACAATAATTATAAACTGCACTCTAATTTCAGAATGATGTCATATATTTTGCCATTAAACTATAAGGAAATCGTTTTGTAAATTTTGCTCTCATCAAAGAGTGCAGTAGAAACTCTTATAGTTCTGTCTTTTTGGAAGATGCAATAGTGGTATGATATTTAAAATACTTTTGTTCAAGAAAATCTGCTTATCTTATTTATTTTTTGAGAAATCTATTATAAATATTAAAAACATTCCTACAGTTCTCCTAGAAACCTTCCCTTTGTTGTAACAAAATTGAACAAATAATGCTCCTTTGAGGGGGGGGGGAAAATTCAGATTTTAGATGTCAATATGTTTGTTTGATAAATTAAGAGTAATTCTCAAATACAATGGTGTTTAGATGTTCTTTTGAATCTAAGTAATGTCTTTTGTTGTCTTACTTGTTCTCTGAATAATGAAGAAATTCATGCAAGCTCTAAAATCATTAATTTACTGTATTTCCAAAACTTGTGCTAATTTTTATTAGCGTAATGAAAAAAGGAAATTAAATTTTTCATATAATCTTTTTTTTATTATTTTTTTCTGCTGTATTTTATATCTCAATGGATTTTGAATTAAATTCTACAATTTGATGGCAGAAATAGTTTCACAAGTCTGAAATTTCCTAAATTTTGCCATTTTTGTCTCGATTATTAAAAAAAATTGTTTTAATGATTTTTGGCAAATTATTTATGAAATGGCATAAAAATTTATTTTTTATTATAAATAAATATTTTTTTATAGCAACACTATTATAACTGTGTTAACTCAGGGCAATGGCAAAGAAGATTCAATGTCCCTGGTGTGGGAAGTTTTGTTTTTGAAAATGAACAAGTGATGTTGCATTATAAAAATGAATTGGAAGTTTGGCCTACATTGCCTGTGAGTTGTCTTTCTTATCTTGATTTTCTTTTTATTGTTACTTTCCTTTTCAGTGGTTATTGATTAATGTATATTTTCTTATATTATAGGATTCTAAAGCTAGTCCAAAAATTGTTAAACGAGGTTTACCTGATGGATTTGAAATAATGCCAAATGAATCATCTAATATAGACCATCTCGTTTTCATTGTTCAAGGAATTGGGTCATTTTGTGATCTTCGTTTTAGAACAGTTTCGCAATGTGGTGATTATTAAATGAAATCTTTTGTAGTATGAGAATTTAATAGAGCTCGTTTTTTGATTTTGAACTTTCCTTTTCTTTTTGATTATATAGGTTTTCTTAAATATGTTCTTAATAGTTTTTCTGTTTTTTCAGTGGATGGATTCCGTGACATAG
Source organism: Argiope trifasciata (assembly GCA_026543055.1). NCBI lineage: Eukaryota > Metazoa > Arthropoda > Arachnida > Araneae > Araneidae > Argiope > Argiope trifasciata. The sequence goes on from JAPMOQ010058975.1 coordinate 1,014,067, forward strand.
CCAATAAATTGATAGCTACTCATTTTAAAAATGAAGTAGATCAAGGATTGGTAGGAAGAGTTGAGTTCCTTCCTGTTGCATGGCATGCTAAGCTACACACTAGTGAAGTTGGTCTTGACAGGTAACTGTATATGCATTATTTTTTGCTTTGTAAACTTTTAAATACTTCATAACATTCCATCCAAATCTGCAATTTAAATCCATTTTAATTTTCAGGCGAATGCAAAAGGTGACTTTGCCTAGCATACCAAAGCTTCGTCATTTTACTAATGATACTTTAATCGATATTTTGCTGTACAGCACACCATCCTATTGCCAATCCATTATAGATACTGTAGCATGTGAATTAAACAAATTATATGAGCTCTTTTTGTCAAGAAATCCCAATTTTTCTGGACAAGTGTTTGTGGCTGGTCACAGTTTAGGTAAATATAATTCAAACTATGCATTTTGCAATTCAATTTGTATTGTTATAGATTTCAAGTTAAATATAATGAAAAAATTATAATTTATTTTTAGGTTCTTTAATTCTTTTCGATATTCTTGCTAACCAAAACACTTCTGGATGTGAGATTCCATGTCAAAAGGAAGAATGTTTAGAAAGCGAGAAGGTTCAAACTACAACAATCGATGACCACAGTAAAAGTGCTGATTTAACCTCTAAGATTTGTGAACCACAAGAAAGCCTTGAATTTCTGCTTGAATCCCTTGATTTGAATGATTATGTTGAAATTTTTAGTAAAGAAAGAATTGATCTTGAAACTTTGGTAAGATGTACTTTTGAACTTGTGTACTTTTGTTTGTCCCATTAAAATATCGGCTCATTATGCAACAGATATATTTTTTGAGCAAATTTTTTAATGGAGTGAAATTAATTTGTTTTTAATGTAGATATTTCCCCAACTTAAATCTCCCTCCCTCCCTCCCTCCCTCCATCCATACATATATAACATCCATCCATCCATCCATACATACATACATACCTTTTAGTAATTAATGTGAATTTATAAAATTCAATAGAAATGTGTATTTATTAAATGAATGACATTTGTGACTGCCAGCATTTGTGAATGAATTAATATGTTGATATATTTTCTTTATTTTATGAGCTGTGAATATATCAAAGTAACATGAAGTTTGATTTTTGCTTTTAATCAAATATTAATACTTTATTTGGGTTATTAATAAAGTAATATGACAATTTTTAAAATTGATTGTACAGTTATTGTCTATATTAATTTGTTTTAATAATATTAGTATTGCACTGTCATCATGAAGTAATTAAATCTATCTGCAGGTACATAAATTACATGAAAGTCTGTCTCCCCTCCCAAAGAAGCAATTTGTAGCTGTGCTTAATATAGAAATTTATATATTATAAAAGTATCATCTGCAAATATAGGCATCAGTTAATGCTTTGAAACTGTTTCTGAACTAATTTAATGTCTAATTCATTATATAAATTAGAATATTGGAGAATAAAAAAAAGGTGACTTAAAACTTCCTCTTGACTACATACTAACATTACCTGATATGTCATTTAAAAGTCCATTAAGCAGAACATATGAAATGAAATTTTATGCTCCTGAATCTAACGAAAATATTTTTTATTTGTTTGTTAATAAAGGTTGTATTATCTTTTTCCTTTCACACATTTCATAATGTAGCCTTGTTTTGGTTTCTTTTTCTTTACTTAAACATTCTATTTTGAAATGTGATTTTGAATTATGTTTCATATGCACATTGTTGGTCTTAATATTTAAATATTCAAATCATTTTTGATATTGCTCTCATCTCTTCTATTTGTGTAATAGTTTTCTGTAGGCAAATACATTCATATTTTTAGCTTAAAATTTTTATAATTCATTAATGTTACCTTAACTTTTTTCGTAGAAGGATCAAGTTATTGTTGTAACTTTTTCGCCTACAACGTTAATATAAAAACCTCAAAAAGAAAGGCATGTTAAAAAACTTTGTGGTAATTTGAGGAATTTTATTTTGCTTATTTAGCTTGATTAAATACTGACTTAATAATTCCTTACAATAAATAGATTAAAGTTTAAAATACATTGAAAATACCTTTCTCTTTTCATAGATTCTTTTAACGGAAGATGATTTGAAAGGTCTTGGTCTTCCAGTTGGGCCTCGAAAAAAGCTTCTTAATGCAGTGACTTTTAGAAAAAATGTAAGGACTTTTTTTTTTGTAAATAACATTTAAATTAATCCTAATATTATAGATACTTATTAATGTGATTTTTATTTACTAGAAAACAAGCAATGAAGAAGTTCCTGGTGATTCTGCAAGCAGCAGTACTCAACAATATAACAAATCTGATGCAGCTGTACCTAATGCTATGGTAGACAATATAATGACATTCCCAGCACAAGCCATTCAATCCGGAATGGCTCTAATAGTTTATCCTCGGTAACGCAATATATATATATAATATAATATATATAATAAATATAATATATATATATATAATATAAAATATATAATATAAATATATATATATATAATATGATATAATATAAAGTAAATTTTCTTTTCTGTTTATGCACAGCTTAAAAGTATAGAGTTCCATAAAAAGTTAAAGCATCTCATTGTAGTTTGTTGTTATAAACATTTTTTTATTTTATTGAATTTATTTTTGTACTAGCCGCCTTTTCAACCAGTTGGTTCGCTATGAGTAATGCGTTCTAAGATTTTCAATTAAATCACATATTCATTAGCCAAGATTTAAGAAATAATTAAAGTTAAAAGATTCAGTTATTAGTAGTTAAAAGAGTCGGTAACTTTATTCGGAAAAACTTTTTGAGTTTAATGCTCTAATAGTTTATCGATTATGCTTCAAAAATATTAAAAATGGTTTTTTTCGGTGATATTGCCAAAATGTTAAATATGTTTTTTAAAGAAAGCGAAAAAGGGAAAAAAATTATTGAATTAAGGATACAGATATTGCAAACGATTATAGAAATATGCCATTAAGTCGGGATTTCAATGCGTATCCTGTCTAAATTCAATCAGGTTTACTGTAAATAAAGATAATTTATGGAGTTAATGATATAAATATTGCAAACGATCATAGAAACCTTTGCTTTGCATTTATTTTTTGTTTTTGTTTGGAAATATCATTTATATATATATATATATATATTATTTTATCCAGTCACATGCTAAAAGTTGCATATCTTTAGATTTGATTTGCGATGGTAGTTGTTTTTTTTTATTTGAACTTCCGGCATTGTTTTATTTTATTTTATCGACTCACATGCTCAAAAAAACTTAGTTAAAATATTTCTTTGAAAATTCGTTAAAAATAGAAGCTTGAGTTATACATTAAAACACTGATACCATTAGAAAGCTAATTTTTTAATCTTTAAATTGATGTTAAAATCATGTTTGTCCGATTATATTTTCGGAAGTTATAGCGGAAAAACCTCGAAATTTTGCTTAATTTTTAATTAATTCAAATTCTAATTATAAATTCGAAAAAAGGGCTCCGAGGTGCACATTCCTGACCTCCAAGGTATACATGTACCAAATTTGGTAGCTGTAGGTCCAATGGTCTGGCCTGTAGAGCGCCAACACACACACACACACATTGAGCTTTATTATAAGTATAGATGTCTGACAAAGGAAGCTATTATTTTAGCTTGTGTAATAAAGTATAGTAATATTCAGCTTATCTGCAGAATTGAGTGGTATAGCAACTATGGGTGAATGAATTCTTCTGATAATCTGTAAAAGGACATATATCAACACAAAAAAATCTTTTTGAACAATTGTTATATAGAAGGCTCTTGCAGTTATCATGCCGTATTTATACTGTTATAGTAAACCGTGGATTTCTATGCTTAATATGATGATTTACTTTTCAACAAAAGTAATATGCGCCATTTATGAATGTTTATGTGTTTGTGTGCATGCCTTTTAAAACTTATTTTCTTTAACTGGAAAACTTCAATCACAAATTTTGGCCACTGAATATCGTGGATAATCGAGAGTTTGTTGTAAAATATTTTTTTTAAATTAGTTTGTTCTGCTCTATTTTTCAGTTTAAATTGTTAAATATCAACTTTCAGCCACAAATCTTTGTACGTTTTCGTTGTTGATGTGAATGCAAGATAAAATTTGAAAATTATGAGTAATTTTCTTAGTAAATATCTTCTTCCAAAAACGTTTGAGACACTTTATATATAATTATTCTTAAATTAAGAATATTATTTTATTTCTAAGTCAGGATATGGGAACATATATGCATAACATTATAATCACTTTATGAATGAAACTGGACGCTTGTACATTTAATTTCTGAAACAGAATAAAAGCTGTTTTTTATAAATATTTAAACCATCTTACTTTTCAAACATTTTTCTGCTTCTTTTTAGTGACCTGTCTGAATTTCCTCTCCAGATTTTATACATTATATTTACTGATTTTTTAATGTATTTCCAGTATATTCTTCGTTTCTTTTAAAGTTTTCTTGTTGCTTACATATTAAAATACTTTTTGAATTTGAAATTGTTCTTTATTTTTTTTTTTTTTTTTTTTTTTGTAGAAGCCACTTTTATTTGCAAAATTTTTTTATTAAAAAATGTTAGCAATTTTTTTGTTTCAAAATAATCATATTTTTAAATTCCGGTATCAGTCTGTTCTTATATTGTGCAAATATTTTGATTATGAATGCATATTTTTTAACTGTTTAGATTAAATTTTAATTTAAAAATTTGAAATTGATAAATTATTCCTGCTTCATCATGATTGTATAATTATATTGGGATATTTTGATTTAGGCTGAAGTTTCAACCTGCTTGTTTCTTTGCACTGGGTTCTCCAATTTCGATGTTCTTAGCAGTTCGAGGTTATGATACCATCAGTGAGAATTTTGAATTCCCAACTTGCCCTTCATTCTTCCATATATTCCATCCGGTAATTATAATTTTTGCTGCACTGTTTTTTTCTACTTCCATTTGAATAATTTAAATTAGATTGTAGAATGGAGTGATTAAATTTTGCTGAAAATTTTCCTTTGAAAAAATTTATTCACTGATCTTTCTTTTCCCCTTTTTTGTTTCCTGTGGTTTTTTTTGTCTGCAGTATGATCCTGTGGTAAGTATTCATTCTTTAAATAGTTGTTTCTAACTCTAGAATGTTATTGAAAAAAAAATAACATATTTGCTTTGTTACTGCAGGCTTTTCGGATTGAACCTTTAATTGATCCAGATTTTTCTGCAAAACCTGTGTTGATTCCACATCATAAAGGTAGAAAGCGGATGCATTTAGGTATAATATGAATTTCCTCTATTGCATTCTTTGAAAAGTCTTTTATCTAACCATTTTGATAGGCACCTAGTTCATCCACCTTATTGATTGTAATCTAGTAGTAGGCTAGTAAATGTAATAAATTTTTTAACTTCCCTTTGTTTTAAAATAGTTATTATTGTGTTTATTACTACTTATTTTAAATGTGAGAGATCCATAAGTTGAACAAAATGAACACGGCAACAACAAATAATATTTGTATAAGAATGAACAACATATTACTTAAGGATGGGAGCAATATTCCAGCCAAATCAAAATAAATTAATGACATTTAAAAGATAAGGGTTTGTAAAAAATAAGTTATGAAATTACAAAATATTTTTTTATTCTGTCTGTTTTAAATAAAAAATAATTTTAATTTTTTGTTTTGTTAAAAAACTGAATTAGTAGATAACTTAAAATAGGATTTTAAATGTTTTTATATTAGAAAAATATATACCCATATGTAACACATTCATTTTATTGTATCTCTTGATAATAATGTTGTGTATTTAATTATGTGTACATCATGTGATGCGTCATTTATTTCAGTGATTATTAATGAAATCAAACAAAAAAGCATCAATATTGTACTTCATTTTTTTAATTTGAAATTTTTTCCTTAGGTTGGTAACAGAAGTCCTCTAAATTTTATTAAAATCTTATGAACCAGTTAATTTAATTGATTCTAATAAAACAATCGATAACAAAACAAATTCTGAGCTTGATTTATGTTGTTTCTCTTATTTTTAAAACTTTTGATTATAAACGTATCTTGTGCATGAATTGAACGATCTGCTCCATGGATTTAGCATGATTTCTTTTTCTGTTTATTCATAGATAAATTACAGTACTGATTTTCATCACTACGTGTACATTGTTCTGTAACAACGATAAATATATATTTCAAGAGCCTTTTTCCTCTTTATATTCATCCATTTACTAGTAATTTTATGACATGTAAAATTATTTGTTATTAATAATCATATATCTTTTAATTCAAAATAAATGAAAAATCTTAACTGTTGGCATTTTTCCTTATGGCATTTCTGCTACCATTATTTGCATTGTTTTTGACTTTAAAAAATTGTGGATTATAAAATATCATTTACATTCGAGTAATCAGCTTAAATGCTTCAGCGTGTTTTCTCATGGACTAGTTCCGATTTTGAGTTTAATGCTTAGTGATTTATATTCTTCGATATTGGTGAAATTATCAAATTTAAATTTATTCAGCTATATTTGCCGATGTATAAAAATATCTATGATGAGTTATTTTTTAAATATATTTTGAAGGAATATTTTGCCACAATGAACTATTGTTTTTACTCAATTCTGAGGTACAGATTAATAGTATGTTGTACTTATGGGATGAAAGAAATCAAGTAGTATTATGTTACTATAATTGTTTGTTTGATGAGTATCTATTAGCATATCTTAATAAGAAATACTGTACTTTATTTACCAATTTATAAGATGAAGAATGAAACGTGAAGAAACTCAGTGTTTTGAAAAATTTTCTATCTTTTATTAATTCTTTTTATTATTAAAGTAGTCTCAGGGAAAGAAATTTAGTTCTTTTCTGCTCTTTAGGAACATTTGTGTCTATGAATAAAATTATTCATCTCTTGGTTTCTATTTTAAATTTGCTTTTCAAATATGTGAAGATGAAGTCACTTGTTTGTATTGCCATTGAACATTAGGTTCTGCTTTATTGTTTGATATATATATATATATATATATATATATATATATATATATTTTTACATATATATATAATATCTAACTTTAAAAAAATCATTTTCAGAGATCCGAGAAAATGTTTCAAAGATTGCCAGTGAAATAAAGCAAAAACTAATGGATACAATGCGTTATACATGGAATTCATTGAGTGAATTTGCAAAAAATCACTCTTTTCCAAGTGCCATGCTAGAAGCTGAAGTAGATAAATTGGTTGAGCAAGAAATGTCAGAGACAGTGGAAACTATAGGTATTTCTGTTTTTAAAAAATGTAATGTTCCTATTTGTAACAAATTATTTACTTTTATCTAAATATTTGCCTATATTTGTAACAAATTTTATTTATGTATGCTTACACTTTTTTGTTCAATAATTATTGCATAAAAGTTGTCATCTTCCTTATGACTAGCCTAAAGAAAGTAGTGAATGCATCGAAAGATATAGTTTTGCACTTAAATTTATTTCTTATACAAAACACGTTATTAATCTTGTATTATTGATTAAAATTCATTTGTATAAGATTGTTAATTAATCCGAACTCTATATTTAGTTTCAAACCTGTTTTATGTTTATATTTGAGATTCATGATTTTCTGTAGGAATGCATGTTTAAAACTTTTAGCTGTGAGTATGAATAACTTTTGATTGTAATAGTATATGCATGTTCATTCTAATTCATCCTGTCAATGCTTTTAATGCTATCACAGAGTTGAGATGGCTGTATGATAATTTTGTTCCATGAATTAATATCAAGATATTTATTGCTTTTTATTTCATCCAAATTTATATATTGTCCACTTGCCAAGGTTATATGGTTTTCTATAATAGCCTATAAAGTATTTACATTTACTTGAACTATCTAAATTGAATTAACTCTATTAGAGCATTAATTCGGAATTTTTGAACTATCTTGAGTCGAGTAAAAAGAAGCAGTAGATTTGCAGTAAAATTTTACTGTTCTACAAATCAATATAAATTATATACTTATTTGAAGTAATTAATTCATCATGCATCATTTATATGTGTTGTGTATTCTCAAGCAATTTGTTAATGAAAGCTATTGTTTTAAACCTATCTTTAAATATCGAAAATATTAACTGAATCTTCTCATAAAGTATGACTTATAATTGCTTGCTCTTCATTTTATCTAGCATGACATGCAATATTGAAAAATTTCTAATCAGTAACCACATCTCTCCTTGGTGGATAAAATGGCTCATGATAGTGTCTTATTTATAACATTATTTCTTCTTATCACTTTTCACCATTTTTTACAAATACAAAAAGTTAAAATTTTCCAAGTCCTTTTTATGAAAGTCATTTCGATATAAATCGAAATTTTATTATTTTCATTTCCTGTTGTTTTATTTAAAAAATAAAATTAAGATTGTTATGTAACAGCAATTCTGTATAATTTGATGCACATGAAGAAATATTTTGAATTTTTTCCTCTTCATTTGAAATGTATTTTGGAAAGTAAAAAATGTTTAATTGTTCATGTTATTGAATAATTAATACGTAAATTATGATGATTCTTTAAATGAAACTGAGATCGTAGCAAGCTATGATTTTAGCACTAAGTTGAAGTATGCAACAAGAGATCACCAGGTCCCTAAAACTTCAAGATATAGATAACAGCAGATGACATTTATTTCATTTTAGAATTTCAGTCTTTAAATCGAGCAATTTTTCTCTATTAAAAGCTTTATGAAATATTGCAAATAATACATAGTGACTCTAAAAATAATTTAAAGTATTTATAAGATTTTCTTTAAATAGAAAGTTTTACATTAATGATCAAATTCTAATTTTTTTATATTGCTCTATAATGTACAAGTTTTTAATGTAGAAGAAAAGAGTCCAATAAGCTAAGATAATTTATTTTGCGTAAACTGAATTGGCTCTTTTTTGTTGTAAGGAATAGTCACCTTGCTGAGTTCAATAGGAAGATCCAAACATTTCAGCGTACTTTACTATCAAAATTCGCCTTTTAACTTTTTGGGAGTGGAAGAGAGAGAAGGCAACGTCGCTTGTGGAAAAGCGGATAATTATATCCTTACTGTTCATAAATAAAAATAAAATTATTTAATTAATAGTCCTTAAATCTTCCTTATGCTTCTTAGCATTTGTGTGGGAAATTTAATGTAAAATCTAATTTGATTATATGATCTGTTTAGTATTTGACTTTTGGTAATTTGCGATTGATAATTTTTATATTTATTGTGAGAATTTTTTTTAACAGAAGCATCATCAGAGGACATTAAAATTGGATTGCTTAATGGTGGTAGAAGAATTGATTATGTACTACAAGAAAAACCAATCGAAGCTCTAAATGATTATGTTTTTGCTCTTACAAGTCATGCCACTTACTGGTTAGCTATTTTATATATTATTTCACTTTATTTTTCTTCTACTGGCTATAGAATTATTGATTATCGAGATCGTTTTCAACCTTTTCTTTAGACAATCCTTCGATTAAAATTTATATGACGAATCTAACCAAATGTAAACTTCTGTTATCTTAATTCTTGATTTAATTGCATCCATTTAATGTATATTTTAAATAATTTTGAAATTCTTCATATTGTATATTTTAATGGATTGCCTTTCAATACTTTTAAATCAAAATGTTTATTTTTTCTATTGCCTAAATTTTAATATATTGTCTTAGTCTCTAAACTCTTCATATGATTGTTGATATTTTTTGAACAATAAATTCTTGACATGATGTTTTTCATTTAATTTGCTATGATTTCAATCTTTTATATATTCTAACTTTTCTCTCCTAGGGATTCGGAAGATACTGTTCTCATGATACTGCGAGAGATATATGCCATGCAAGGTATCATCATATCTACTCAGCAAATAGAGCAAAGGTCGCTTATTCAACGTAGAGAATCATTTGATAGAGCATCTTTGGATTCTGTATCTTTAACGGGTGTACCTGAAAATTCTACAAAGGTTCAAAAAGGGTTTGATTATAATCAAACGTTTAGCATGCCAACAGAAAGTGCACCTGCTATACCAACTAGTATCTTTAAACCACCAGATACTAATAATGCGCTTCCAACCATGCCAGCTGCCAGTAGTTCACAAGCTTCTGTCATTCCAGGCACCACTCATATTGGTCCTCCTCCATTGTCTGGATTTGTTAAAAAATCCCCTTTTGCTAGGTGATTTTCACTTTGGATCGTTATTCATAATTTCAAGGGTAGTAAATTTAAGACAGTTGGATCATATGAGATGGTACTATGTGTAAATAAAAAGAATATCTTTATAAACCATTAGTCATGAAGATGGCTGTGTCTGTGATGATAATTAAAAATGATATTTCTCTTCTATGATAAAAGATTTTTATTTAATCGCAGTGGATAAAAATTAAGCGACTTTTTCTTTTATGTCTTTCTTTCCGTCTTTCGATTATAAAGCTAATTTATTTAAAGTTTGTCATTTTGCTCTTAGAAGTTAATTTATACTTTAAAAATTATTCTGTTTTTACAAAATAATTAATGTTTGTAAATTTGTCATTTGATTATCCTTTTCAGCCTTTATAAATAAAGAAATAAGCGCATTATACATTGTTTTTCATTTGAATGATTTGACCAGAAGATTTTCCATAAAATGTTTATCTTTGAAAATGCTCATATTTTGTAGTTACGTATCCTTTAAAGGATGTAAAAACTAAGCAATAAACTCTTTTACTGTTTTTTGTAATGTCAGTGTGTAATAGTAGTGTAATAGCAATTTATTTATGTGATATTTTTTTTCTTTGCAAAACTGTTCTAGAATTTTCTCTTATTTAATTGCAGTGAATAAAAAATTAAACAGATTTTACTCGTGTTTCTTTTTTTTAAAATTATTTCTTTATTTTTTTTTATTACTGGTTAATTTCAATTTAAAATGAAGACGTTAATTGACACCTTTCCGAAAAAAATATATATATTCATTTGCAAAATGCTGCATTTTTCTAAAATCAGCATTCATTTATCCATTGCATTCACTTAAATGTATAACAATACAGGAACAATCGTTAAAAAATTTATAATTTCCATACATTAAAAAAGCGAATTGTATTTGCTATACATTTTCTGTTATTTAAGTAATTTTTGTTATAATATTTTTGACAAATTCATCATTTTTATAAAATTAATGCTCATAATTTAATTGCATATCTTTTTAAGGATATAAAATTTAAGACTGTGAAGTCTTAAATTTTATATCCCTAAGTTGTTGTTTGCGGTTTTCTGCAATATATATGCTTTGCATTATAACGAAAATATATGAATGTTATATTCTTTATTGATTGAAAACTATGCAAGAATTTTCTTATTAAAAATATAGATTGTTAATGCTTAAAATTTTATTCATACCTTTTCTGAAGCATAAGGTTAATTTTGTATTTTTCCCAAAAATTCCATTCTGTGTATGCAAAATATTGTATTTTTCTAAAATAAGCACTCTGTTAACCTTTGCTCTTTGTTAAATGTGTACTTATATAGGAATAATCATAAAATTCGAAAACCTGTTTATTATATATTGCTATTTCTTAAAATAATTTTACCAATTCATTTAAAAATGTTTTTAATAATTAAGTGCTTATATAATTTAGTTACTTGTTCTTTAAAACTAGTTAAATTTAAAACTAAAGGAATTCTTTGAACATTTACATATGCAACTTTGCTATAAATCAAAAACTTATGAATGTGATATTCTTTGATGTTGTAAAACTGTGCAAAAAAATTTCTCTTATGATTAATATGGATTGTTGTTTTTTAACTGTTCGTTGTTATTCTTCAGATATAAAATAAAGTTATAATTTGTGTGTTTTTCTTTTAATATATTTGATAATTTCGATGTATTTAGGATTAGCTTTTAAAAATTGTTTTTTTTTAAATATGTAATACATTGTTAATTTTTGTATGGTATATGAATTTGAGTTTTATCTGTTTATTTATTCTTGTACGGTATAAAAATTCAGTAAATTTTCATATGGTCCTCCATAAAAAAATCAAAAATACTTACATAACTCTCATCATTCTGCTGTGGCTTATTGAACAATGCAGGGAAAAAATTAGTTTCCATTTTAGTGCTTTATCTTGTGCCTTATGAAAATATTTTGATAGTAATATGTATTTATATATATTGCTGAATTCCAGCAAATTAGAATAAAAGCAATTTTCTTAATGTCAATTATGCTTCTGTTTAACACGTTTCCTATAATTGTTCATGCTTGTGGTTCTGATCATTTAATTGGATAGTTCCTTCTTTGCTATATTTTAACTTTAGAAAAGAAGGCTCATCTAATTAGATAGCTGGTGTGAATCACAGATGATTCATGCTGCAACTAATGTGTTAAGGAAGCATTATTCTCATTTTGTGATTAATGTATTAGGTGTATCATATTTCTGCTTGAAACTTCTAAAGTAGAAATAACAAGTGTCTTATTTAACGAGGAAGCTTTATAGAAATATAAGTTTTGTGCAACTTATGCATAAATATATAAATTATTTTATATCTTTATTGAAAAAGATACTTTTAAAATTTAAAAAATTATTATTATTTATTCTTTAAATATTTGCAAAAAACTAGACTTACAGGAATAATGATAATTTTTTTTTCAAGAATAATATGAATAAGAAATTTTAATATTAAATAATTCTGCTATTTTGTATACAGCAAATTGGCACACTTTATTCAATTTATATATGCAGAAATATTTTAGTAATTAATTCTGCTATTTCTTCATCGATTAAAATATCCTCTTATGTTTGTAATACTTTTTTTTTTTGCTTTCATTTTATGTATCATAAATTTAAAAAAATTGATGATTTGAACATTTAGTTCACATAAGATTTAAAGCTATAGTTAAAAAACTATTTTTGGCATTTTATTCATTATAAATTTTACTCTGTTCATCTTTTACTGGTTTACTTTTTTGTTGTGAAATGTATTTTGAAATGTGCAAATTTCATTGTCACTCTAAAATATATTTATTATGGCAAAATTTTAAATGAAAATTCTGTGTTTCTTCAATAAACCAAATAGTTGATTTTCATAGTTGAAGTTGCTTAGAGTTTTTCATTTATTTATATTTCATTTGGATTCTTGTGATTTCGTTTGTTCTGAAATGGTTTTGAGACGTAAATAAATTGCTGAAAGGGCTATTAAAAATTTTGAAAGTTTTGATTAAGTGGTAAGTCATTAATGCTGAAAGAAATGTTGGTTCTACATGTAAAAAAAAATCATTTTTTGTTTCTTTTCTTTCCCACAAAAAGCTATTGTTAAAAGTAATTTTTTCATATGTTATGCAAAAATTTAACTTCTTTAATAATTCATATTAGTTGCCAGAAACTTAGTTTTAAAACTGAAATTTAAATTCAATGCTTAACTCTTATGACACAAAAATATGCATAGTTTTTTTTTTTTTTTCGAATTTGGTAAATAATTTTTCTTTTAATGACATATTCATTATCTCATAAAAAGTAATGTAAAAAACAGTTTTGAAAAAAAAAATACATTCCATTTCCTACATAAATAACATTTAATACTATCATGCAGCATATTCTTCCTTGTAAGTGTAGTAGTATTATTGAGTGCCTCCAAGTGAAATTTCGTTAAGGAAATTAAATTCAAACTTATTTTAGTGTATGAGGTTTTGAGGATTTATTGTAAAATTGGATGATACATTGAGTTTTTAATTTGATTATATTCATAAAACGAAACTGGAAATATTAGAAACGTTTGTTGACTAACTAAATAGATTTCAGAGCAAACGATTTTGAGTTTCATGTTAAAAGTATTCCTTGAATGGTTATATATCTTTTTTTATTGAGCTGATTAAAAACTGAAACATATAAACATTTAAATGAGAATTATCTGAATTGATTATACCATGAATGATGGTAATTTGTATTTTAAACTCTTGTAACCATTTAACTTTCAGTGAGCGATCATCGAAATTCTTCAGAATTTAGTTAAATAATTGAAATTATCCAGAGGCTGATTTTTAATTCGACAAACTAACCCATGACCACTGGGCTGCAAGCGAGCAATAATATCCATTTCAATGAAAGATGTTATTAACCTAGTTGAGAAATAATTTGGCAAAAAAAAAAAAAAAAAAAAAAAAGATTCTATGACTTACATAATATTAGAATATTATTAACACTTCATCAGATACAATTGGTCAAGTTCCTATTTGTTCACTACATTTGCTTTATTTATTACAAATTTTATATAAACCGAGAGTTTACTTAAATAATATTGCTTTTTTTATCATTTTACTAAAATAAAATGAATTATACTCTAAAGATGTATTTTAATCAAAGAAATACACTGAAATGTCAAACTTATCAAGCAAGTTGTTTTGATGTTTTTTCTTTAAAAAGTCGGCAAATTTTCTACATCTAATCCTGAAATTATCTATGAAATACAATGGCTGCTATTTAACTAAAATTTTCTCTCCCGCCTCTGAAATTAGGCAAATGTTGGTTATGAAGCTAGTTTTTTTATACTTTATTAATTAATTAACCTATTAATTCAAAGAAAATTTGAACCATTTTTAAATCGCAAATAAAATATAAAATTGGCTTCTTTCAACAACATCTATATAACTGAACAGTGAGTAATTTAAAATTAATGGTAATGAAATGTTGAAAACTTAGATAAAGTTAGCATTTTTGTAAACAGGCAATGAAACAATGTTTTTTGCTCTAGAATTAATTATTATTTTCTTTGTTTTAATTTTTTTAACCAATTGGCCTTCGGTAAGCAACCTATAATAGACAAGATAAAATAATATTTCTATGACAATTTATTTTTCTGTATTTGTTGTCTGTGTCTAGAAGTAATAGAATTGTCATAATTCGTCCAATTTAATTTCAATGTTAGACGCATTTAAGGTATTTAATGCGTGTAAGGTGTAAAAACAGATTACCATCTTACCTTTTGAGTGTTTTACAAGAAAATTAAAAATGTATTCAAATAATTTCAATATGGTCACGAAGTCAGTCAGTCGTAGGTACTTATTTCACGCCATTTGTGCAGTCCTCAATCGAGATCAAATTTATTATTAGGTTGTTCGGAAAGTAATTTCGTTTTTTCCTGACAAAGGATTTAATTGCATTTTTCGCACCCAATTTCATACTTAAACCGCAAAATCATTTTATGAGTGTGAAAAAGTGCAGCTGATTCTTCGAAGTAGTTTTTGGATGGTGCCCTTTTAAATTTGGAGAGCAATAAACAGCATTTTCGTCATTTTTTTCTTTTTTGCTATAAAAGGTAAAAATGCTGTTCAAGCCAGAAATAAATTAGCCAATATGTGTGGAGAAGATGTGTTAACAGTACATCAGTACCAGAACTGATTTGCAAAATTTTTCCTTCAAATGAGGAGGCCAAAACCCACCTCGATCAGTTTTTTTTACAGCAAAGACCAAAACTTTTATGAGCGTGTAATCATGTTACTACCAAAAGGTATTAGACCAGAATGGCAATTTTATAATTTAATAAATAATTTATTCATTAAACGAAAATTTCTTTTCATTTTGACACAAAAATACGAAATGACTTTCCGAACGACCCAATATTTACCGTGTTCATCCATTTACTGTTATGAACAACTAAAAAGTTCGACGCTTGTCATCCACATCTCGCTTTGAAGTTTATAGTTCAGTCAAATTGTCATGAAAAATAATAAAATATGGAAAAAGTACATATTAGTAATTTTATTGGTTAATTTGTTGAATTGGCCAAACAAAACAGACTACTATATTGACTCCAGGATGAGGGGTGATAGAGAGTTGCAACATTTGTTTTTCACTTTTTAAATAAAAGATTAATAATCCATGTGAAGATTTTAAATTAGAAAATTTACAGATATTAAAATGTTAACACAGTGGGGCGTCGGATATTAAGATAGCTTAAATAATCTCTCTTTTTCCCCCTGAAAACCTGTCATTATAATACCATTCGAAAACGTAATATTTTTTTTTTACTTATGTATTTGGCTTGTAATATTTAAATTCGTACTGATAGAAAAATATTGTCTTTTCCGATTGCTCTTCTTTTTTCGATAAAGCTGAATTTTCAGTAACATTACGGGAATCATTTTGAAATGTTTATCAGACATTTCCTACTGTGTAACAGCGACATTATATAAAAAAAAATTCACCCCTGCCTTATTATTGTTTTTTGAAAGTGTAAGCCTGACCCAGTATTATTATTAAGTTCAAATGCAAATGTCTTTGCGTCGATTAATCAATTCTTCTGATCATTTTCAGTAAATTTGTATCGATTCATTGAAGAATTCATATCTTCTATTGCACTGACATCTGCTATTAAATTTTTCACAATATAGCGCCTCATAAGATCCAGCATTCTAGAAACATATCACGAAAGTGGAAAGGTAAGGGTGGAATCAAATCCAGCGAGAACGAATAATGAAAATGATAACCTATATGAAATAAAGCGAAATCGTCACTGTCCCGGAGTTTAACGAGTAGTGAGGGACAGAATATGATGATGTGTTTAGTGCTTGACTGTTTAATGAAGAAATCGAATATCTGGTCGCCTCTTTGATTCATAGCCTTGAAATATCATGCATATATACGACTTTGGTAACAAAATCACCTATCTAATTATTGCGTTTGATTTATCGCGTTATTTTGCTTGTGAATAGGCAAAGTCATCTTTTTGATTGTTTTGATCCAAACTTTGATATGCATATTCAGTTCTTGCGATAAATCTCTGTACCAAATTTTAATCATCTAGCTATTTACGTTTTTTAATTACCACTCTAAATATTTTTAATATGTAATGCATGTTTATTTTTCAATATGTGTATGGTCAATCAGACGACCTTCCACAAGCGATTTCACCCAAAATTTGATAGAAATCTGAAAAAAAGATAATAAATATCCGTATACCGAATTTCAAACATCTAGTTTGTTTCATTTTCGATTACCTTGTTCCTAGACAGAGAAGGTATAATTTCAAAAAATGTTTCTGTCTTGGAGAGATCTAAAACATGGAGACTCATCAAAACCTCGAATGTAATTTTTTCAAAGATACAAAAAGGTACTTTTGTTATACAGGGAAGAGAAAAGCCACCCCTTCCCTCCCAAAAAAGTTATTTGTAATTTTTTCCCCCATGGTCTCCTATTAATTTTCTAACAATTCAAAAATTTGACTTGTATGATCTTGATTACAATAATTCCTAATGTATTATTATTAATATTCTTTCACGCATCTAATCCCATGTTAACTTCTATGATTTTATCGGTTATCTGCTTGGAACTGGAAATATTTTTCAGAATATCGTAATGTGAAGCTAGGCTGAAATGGCCTTTAATTTTTAATTTTTTGAACTCGAAACTGACTTTTTTTTTCAACTCCGTCTATTAGTTCACACACTCTCTATATAGTATATTTATATATATTGTTTAAATTTTCAAATCGTTAGTAAAATACTTTTTATTCATCCACTCAAATTCAAATACATTTTTTAAAACTTGTAGCGGATGGCATTTGATGTTAAAACAGTCTTTTTTTTTAAATATTAATTCATTAATTAAATTTAATAATTTTTAATACATTAAATAATATTTTAACAGTTTATAAAAACAATTGAAATCAACAGGCTGTTGCTCAATCGGTAAAATGCAAGCATTTCAATATTCTTCAAGTGAAGGTGAAGAATGCGAGTTCAGTTCTCAAATCAATAATTTATTATACTTATTTTTTGATACTTAATAAATTTTTTCATAATTATTTAATAAAAAATAACTAAAATAAAAATTTTCTTTGTTGACCTACGTAGGAATTGAATAAAAATTTTTTTAGATACTTGTTTTAATTTTGTTTGTTAAAAATACTTACAGAGTGATAAGATGCAAATTAATTTTTTAGAGAAATTCAATTTTAAACAATTTATATATATAGGTGCAAAATTTTCAGTTTCTGGAAAGATTCTACAGGATTAATAGACCATATTTCAAACTGCAATGTATGCAAATTTATGTCTTCAGTTTCGAACAAATACAATTAAAACATTCAACCAGTTCATTATTAAATCAACAAAAATGTACTTGAATATTCATCTTAGTTTGTGTGGACTAATCTATAATATTCTATATACATTCTATACATCAATTAATGTGTATTGATAGAGATGTGTCTCCTGATGCCTTACAGGATAATCAATGAAATAAATAATCATATTTTATACAGTGCGAATCAATAAATGTTCTGAAGAATTGCAATTTAAAATTTTTCAAGATCGTTTAATAAAATACTCTTGAGATACTAATAGTTTTTTAAAAAAAAATCTTCTCTTTTTGCAGTTAAAACTTATCGAGTTATGAAAAATTGAATATTGATTCTCTTTCCATAAAAAAGCGATTTTAGACCTCTCCATCGACTGTCTTGAAGAAAACAGCCAATCAGCGCATAGGCTAATAAAATTTTTGATTGTCCAAAATAACGATACTCAAAGCTTTATAACTCTGTCGTAGAGGATTGAAACGTCATATTGTCAAGATAATTTTACCTGATACGATTTATAGGATCGATGGGCTATATAGCAATTAGACTTCATAATTGTTTTCGGAAGTGAGTTTATTTTTTGATATAAAATGATATATTATTTACTGCATTTAAATCTTTTAGAAGGTAAAACTAAATTTTATGATGAATCGGAGAAATTTTTATTGAATAATTCTTTGAAATATTGCATAAATTGTTAAAAAAATTCTGTGATATAGGTAAGAATTCAATCCTGAAGGATTCGATGTTCTATTGAGACTTTTTAAAAAATATGCTTGGTTAAAGCAAAAACTCTTATTTATTGAAGTTTTATCTCTTCCATTTTAAATTCAAACGGCAGCTGACAGCTAACTAGAGAGATATATAGTACAATTAACAGCTTATCGTAGGGCTTCTATAATAATTTGAGTTATGTTTCTATCGAAATATGAAATTTCAAAGTATTTTTCTGAAGAAGCTACTAAGAGCCTAAGGTATATAAATATTTAACTGAAAATTTTAGATAGGATTACTCTTAGCTAACTAGCTGGTCGCCAAAGGTTACTGGTATAAAATAAATTACGTTTTGTTTCAAAACGGAGTCTTAATTAACTAAACTTACTTACTTTAATTGACTTTTAAGTTTAAATTGCCAAAAGTAAAAGGATGAAATGAATAATAGTTTTATTTGGGGGGGATACGAAAACTCTGTATTTGGTTATGATTGCTTTGATTACAAAGGCATCATGAGTATGCTCAAATATCTTAAGTGTCATATCAGTTCTGTTCCTCGCTCTGAGGCACCATTTTCGATATCAAATATAAGGCCTAATTACGGTTACACAAAAATACATGAAAGTCAAAAGCCAATTTTCATACTCTTTCTGTTGCAACTTGATAGAAAATTTAGCTTACGCCATGACGAATTGATAGCTTTAATCAGCCAAGGTTTTCTTTTCTGTTTTAAACAATGATTGGTTTCGAATAATCTTAATAAATATGATATGTAGAAGTTTGTATTACTTTAATTTCATCAAGTATTAATGTTTCAGCTAGTCAAATTTGAAAAGAATTAGGTGGCACTTTCGCATAAAAAAAGCCTTTCTTGTTATATAAACGAATTTAATAAATTTGTCATCTTAAGGAATGATTTTTATGCTTTTTTTTATATAACTTCTTTCATTCTAGTAACGGTGTAATTTTTTAATAGTTAAAAGAACGAAAGAATTTTTCTATTGACTCTTATTTAAAAAAATGAAACGATGGAGATTTATTATAGGGTCACATTTTGAAGTTTTGCTTAATTGCATGTCTGAAATGCTGAGGGAATTTTTTGATTTTTTAAAACATTTAATTATCAGTTAGAAATTAATTATAATACAACAAATATATAATGAATTCCAAAATAAGTTAAAAAATAAAAGTTGAAATTATTTTCTTAAGGAATTGGAAGTAAGTTAAAAAATTGTAAAAACTGTGGTTGTTAAAAATAATTCAATGAGGAAATGAAGTTTCAATTAATACAGTATGAAAAAAACTCCTAATAGTTTATTTCAAACTAAAATATATCATGAATGTGACTAATTGTGAGTATATCAAAGAATAAACAGTATAATATTTTCCAATCAAAAATAAGGAGATGAAAACAAAAAACACAAAAGGTTAAATCACTTTAAATAATATAATAAGGAAACTAAGCCACAGTGAGTATGGTATGAACAACAATTTCTAAGCATAAAAAAAATTAAAATATATTATTTATGAAATGCAGTTCAATTATGCAGTTTCAATTTCATTAGAGATCTTAACAAGCATCCCATGCTTTTTGCTTAGACCTTGCATATTTTTAATTAATATTCTACTTTTTAATATAATAATTATTAATTGTTTTTTATTTCCTTTTTTACCTCGTTAAAGGTGACATCTGTAAGGTATGAAGATTTTCACGTTCAAACACTAACACTGTTTCCTAAATAAATTATTTCGACACGAAGTTTCTTTCTGTAAGTCTGTGGAGGAGTATATTCTTATCTTATTCTTTTGATAGTGCATCGTTTTTTATTTTCTAATTAGATGACGCATTTTGAGTCGTATTGCCTTTTTTATTTAATCCGTTTATGTGATTATATTAACGTCCATAGATACATATGACTCATTTTGAGATTCACCTTCTGATTTTGAACAGTGTTCAGATGACGAGATCTCGGATCTAAGCTGACAGCTTATTCTCCAAAATTTTAAGCTAAACTAACGCGAAGATATTTCCTTCATGACAGATAACTGGATTTTCAGGAGACAAGGACGATACCCCAGTTTAGTTCACTCTCCAAACTTCCAAGTTACACTAGCGTGATGACGTTTCCCTCATGGCTGCGAATTGAATGCTCATATTATGAGGACACCTCAAAAGACACTCAATCCATAAACTTCCAAAACTGGATAATATGAGTGAATGAATGCGCACACTTATCGAGTTTTCCTCATGAGAGTGAATAGAATGAGCTTCAGATGGAAAAAATCTTGTAGAAACCGTGATCCTGCAACCTTTTGATGCATCTAAAAGTTCATAGAATCCATCAGATCTGTAAGTTTCACGGAAATTCGTATAGAATTAAGATTTTTATGATTGATTTGATTTTAGTTTGAAAATATGATAATTTGATGCAAGAGTAATGTTCGGGCAAATGTGTATAGTTATTAATAAAGCTTATCAGTAGCATGATTAATTTAGTCCTTTGCATTAAAGGGTCTCTTCTCTAGTATAATGCATCATTTTGACACAATTAACTTACACAGTTATGCTATTTTTACTTCTTGAAGAAATAAAATAAACCCTTATATTCATGGAATAATGCTTCTAATTAATTTTCTGAGTACAAAGGGTTAAGAAAAAGATAGGAATGTATTTTTACCGTGGCTTAGTTCAAAACCAGATTTCACCTAAGAATTTGTAAGTGGATCTATTGTAAATTAAATACATATTGGTCAAACATGAATTTTTTTTTTGTTTTTGAATTCAAATTTGAAAAGATATCATTTTGCGTTTAAGTTAAAAGTGTTTTATCTTTAACTTTTTTTAAAATTAATTTCGGAAATATTTATTTCTGCAATTTTTTTTATAGAAAATTCTGAACCCCCTCCTCCCCCGGCCTTCCTGTCATATTCTTGAAGCATAGCAAAATATAGCATTTGTACCATGAAGCATTTGAAAACGGTACTTGAAAATAATTTAAGATAAATTAGCCAAAAAAGTGAGCAAATGTCTTAAACAATTCTATCATTATCGTAAATTTTGCTGATGAATTTCTTCTGAAGTTTCTGGTGCAGTATGGAAAATTCAAATTTTGTACCAGTAATCGAAACTGTAACTGCAACTGCTGGTGTTTCTGAGTGGATCTACACAAAGAATCTGCCTTTACTAAAGATTACGAGTTTAGGATTATGGACTTAAAGTTATACTGAATGAATATTTTATAGGTTGTTGATTCACTTATTATTTCAATCTGTAGATGTTGGCATATTTTATCCTGATTATTATTCAGATGAAAGTGATGTTTTTACAAAAACCTTTTCAACTTGAGGGAAATATAAACTTGAATGAAAAAACTTTAGAATTGTGCTCAATGTAAGACTGACGGGCAAAGGATTCTTGACTGAAATTGAAGAGAGCTCATCAGTGAATCTTTGACCTCTGTTGAAAGTGGCTAATAGAAATCGCTAGAGAATTATATGAACAGTGAACAAAAGCTGTATTGGCTGCCGCATATGAAGAAGTAATTTATTGAAAACAAATGGGAATGAAATTTGGTATGTTTTGGTATATCAGTTATGAAATGAACCAAAATGTATCTACAATCATCTTTCGTTGTAACAGTTTTAGCTTTTATGTTAATGATTTATTTAAAAATATTTCACTCTAAAATTCATCGTAATTAAGAAATGGTGATAATTTTTGCACAATGTTTGGTTTAGTTCTAATCCAGTACTTATTTGTTAACATTTACAAAGGGTTATTTAAATTAAAATTTGTTTTCAATTCATTCTGTTTGAGAGAGGGGGAGGGGAGTTGAGTTTAGAGAAAAACTTTGTTCCCTCAATTTTTCAAAAACACTTATTTAACGAAATTTTTGTGTAATAAATTACATTTTAAATAATTATATAAATATTGATTTCTGCATTTTTTTTTTTTAAATTCTGGATTTGAAAAAAAAAGTTGAATACTTGGTTCCGATTCATAAACGAGCCATTTTTTTAGATGACTAAATAATTCTTATAACCAAATAAAGTATGTGAAATATTTTTTTGTGATAAAAAACCAAAAAAGTGTTAAAAATTTTGCGAAAAATAATTTTTGGTTTATTAAACTGATGTATTTCATTTTATCTATATATAGTCATTAATTGGTATAAATAAATGAGAATCAGTGAGCTTCTAGGTGCGTGTGTAACAACACCTGCATATCACTAGGTTTATGAGATTATTTTATCATCTGATTTGTATAAATGTGCGACTTTTCTGTCATCGGTAAAGTTATAAAGGTGACTTATTTTCGTATAGAATAGCTATCATCTGAATGAATTCCAGAAAAATAAGCAAATTAAAAAGGTTATTTTTTGTTGACTTTTCTTTAATAATTCCTTAATTCTTTATTAATGTGATTCACCTTGATTCTTACATACTATTTGAATAACTAATATCTGCATTCTGAAAACTTTTATAATTTTTGGTAAAATTCCATGAATAATCAGCTTGATATTTAAAATATATTCTGTTATTTGCAACATATTTACAGATTCTTTGAGAAATATTTAGAATTCGTAAAAACTCTTTTATAAAATATACAGAAAACAGTTACGTAATACTCAATTTTTTTGCTTTGTAAGTAGCATAATTAAAAACAAAAAAGTTCGATAACACCAAAGGATATTCTCACAATTCTTTGTGACAATTAAT
The DNA here is from genome assembly GCA_026543055.1 of Argiope trifasciata. Classification (NCBI taxonomy): domain Eukaryota; kingdom Metazoa; phylum Arthropoda; class Arachnida; order Araneae; family Araneidae; genus Argiope; species Argiope trifasciata. The sequence goes on from JAPMOQ010058975.1 coordinate 1,037,584, forward strand.
TAAGTAGCCAAAGAACTCAAGAGATAAATTAGTAGCGCCATCTAAAGGCTTTAATTGAAAGTTAAATACCAAACGGTAAATTAATAGTGATATCTGAAGGCCTTAAATTCTCTGTCTTCACAACGTGTACATTTTGTATTCAATAATAGTTGAGCAGTGAAGAAAATTGGGAATACATTTTGGAATAGTACTTTTCCCACTGATTGGCTTGGCACAAAATTTGAAATCTACAGTTTGAGAATAATATTTAAAAAAAACCCCCTTATATACATTTTAAAAATTTATTTTTGTCTAAATTATGAAGCGAGACGAGTATTTATCTGTGAATGTAATTTTAATTATTGCTTACGCTTTGTATACAGATTTTCGATGAGAATTTAATACTTAGTCAAAGGCAAATTTGGAAACTTTGGGACTGTTTCTATTCTTTATTACTGTTTCGATTGAACTTTGGAAAAAGCGTTTTTAATTGTTTTTATTTAAAAGTAGTTATTTTTAAGGTTTTTCACTGTTTAATATTTTTTTATTTCTCTATATTTGAATACAAGCATAGTTTAATGCTTTTTTTCATGCTTGAATTCATCTTTTTTGGGGTGTGTGGGGAGATCAGACAGGAAAAACTTTCTTCTATATGCATGAAAAAATAATTTTTAATTTTTTTTAATTATATACAATTTAAATACTTATAATTATGTAAAAAACACCTTCAAATGAGATGAATTTTTCTGACTTATGATAGGGTGCTAAAAGAAAGAAAGCGATAAAAAAAATTGCATAGTAATAGTAAAAACTATAAAAAATTTATGGATTTGAAAGAAAGAAAACATATATAATGACATGGAAAAATTTTATTGAAGCAGTTATTTATATTCAACAAAAAATTGATATGAATGGAAATATTTAATTGATATTGCATTGAAATATGGAATGAATAAATAAAACTCTGCATTTGACGCAGTTTTGTATATGTATGTACAAGCTCTATATAAACTAAAGTATTTAAATATTTCAAAATGTCATATAGAAGAAATTTTAAGTATAATATAATTTCTAAGAAAAAGGAATATAACATACAGTATTGCATAAAATCTGTTTTTTTTTACTACAAATATTTAAAAAAACAAACAAATGATTATTAAAAGTTCTTCATTAGAAACAGATTGCATCCATTCTTTCTAATGTAACAAAAATAGATGGAATTTGGCAATTACTTTCTATCATTACAGAAATCTTGAAAATGAACATCTTAGCAAAGAGCTCAAAAATTTGTACATTCTATAAAAATCGTTCTATTGTTAGTATTCTATTGTTAGTAGTTAGTATGAAGGTGCATGCGTTTCTCTATGAAAGTAGTTTTTTTATTTTATTTGACCGCGTTGTTAATAGAAATTCTACTATCGAATGAATCAGAAAAATGTCAGTAAGTTTCTAGCTAAAAGATGCACAATCTGTGTTATAAACAGAAGTGTTAAATCTGGAGAAACCAATCTATTCGAGAAAAATTTGTTTTGCAAGATAAGTTACATAGAAAAAGTGTCAGGACGATTGTACATCAGAGGTAAGAGAACTTTTGAAATCAAGCATACTTTCCCTTGCTTAACATTCAGTAGAAAACAAATGAATTCCAAGCGGATGTTCTGAATATTTCTTTTAAATTCTACCTTTTCTGAAACTTATCAGTTTGTAATCTAGATATTAATTTATCAATCTTGAAAGTGTTTTGCTTTTTGTAGAATAAATGTAGGAAATATGGCAATCTATGAAAAAAAATTTCACCTTGCTCTTTAGTCAGTTTTAGAATTTAGGCACAAAAAATGAGTGCTGCTATTTTTGTTCTTAAATTTATTACATTAAAGTTATATTCCTTCACGAAGGATTTAAAGACGTACTTAATGCATTTAATAATAATAACTAAATAAGTTTGAAAAAATTATTTCACGGCTTACAAATAAAATACAAGTTATGGTGGAATGTAGATTATTATGATCTGTGCAGGAAGCAACAGCACTTCCTTTTCAGGAACATTTCTTTAATAACCACATTCACACACTGAACAAACACAAAGACAAGACATTCACGCGAGCAGCTTAACAGTACAGTGTCACATCTCATTCTAATTACACTTGTAATGCGCAATGCATTATGGGATGGCACATGGGATAGCATCATCAGGCATCGCCATCTAGTATCCAAAAGAGAAGATAAGAGTTATGTAACCGTTACTAAGCGAGTTTTTTCATTAAATTTATTGTATATTCTGTGTGAGAGTCGGCTTTTGGTCAGATACTATAGAAAACCATTTAAAATATGAAAATTCCTTTTCGTAGTGTACTTTCTAAGACCGGCCCTAACAGTAGTTTTTGAAAATGGAGATCTTTAAAAAAGTGCTTGATTCTGCGGTTGAACCTTATCTAAAGTAAGACAAAACTTATAATAAAAGCAAACCACTGAACTATGCTCAACATTAAAAACATAAGTCAGATCGTATATTGATATTAAAAATGGGAAAAAATTCTGGATGAATTGCTAGGACAACAATGAAAGTAATTTAACTTCTACAAAGAAATGGTATAAAATACGTTTAAATGCTACGAATTTAGATATTTCAAATTAATCTATTTCCTTTCGTGTTGCCACAGGAAAATTTAATTTTTATCATACATTAAAAATTAATAATTTATAAAAACATTAACTCTTGGATTTTTTTCAAAAAGTTATTTGTGAATGCTATTCTGTTTTGATAAAAAATAAAGTTGCATGTGATAAAATTTTAACATTAGGTGATCCTGATGAGTCATCTGTGACTATACCACAATAATTAGTTGTTTTAACACATCGACATAATTCTTGGGCCCAATCATTGTCAATAAATTCTATAATGTAAAAATTCAGATTCTTTCCATTTTTCTTTTCGTTTTTCTTATATGTTTATAAACTAAATTTTGATATCTCAGATATAGACGACTTTCTTAACCCTCTGTTTCGCAATTCTTTAAAATCACTATTTGGATACGATGTTTGCAAATAAGTTCAAATACTTAGTAAAGAAAGTGAAATGCTACTATATGTTACAGGATAATAATATACTATAATAAAAATCTGTAATTGTAAAAATAAACACTCTAAACCGAGATAATATAAACTGAGATGCAATAGAAAATGGACTGATAGCCAACCCGTGAAAATCGCGAGATACGCAGTTGTAGTATATAATGTAACTGAAGGATGAGAACCTTTAATTAAGCATGCTGCTCAGCGTCCACAAACTGACAAAAACATTTCAGATTCAAAGCATCTTGTAATTATCTTGTAACATAATTTGTTTTATTTTAATCAATGGGTTGAAATTTCTATCACTTATTTTTATTGTTGCAATGAAATAAGAACCATTTTTTCAGTCACATGTTTTAAACGCTGTTAATAATTTTTTTAGACCTTTATTTCGTTGTGTATCCATCCGTTGTGTTTCGAAGTGTAGATGTTTTATTTCGTTGAGTGTCCATCTCTTTTGAAATTCACATGCAGTGAAATACCTTATAAATATTGCCTGTGAAATTCATTTGAATTGTTCAGACAACGAATCGCATGGGGGCAATGGTTTGAAAGATATAATTCTTGATTGTTCAATACATTCAGTTAAGTCTCATTTTTGTCGTCATCTGATCGTGGATCAAAATTACAAAGTTCATCCCAAAATAGCTCTAGTGTTGCTTTACAACGGGACATTAATATGACTAAAGTCTCATTTTTGTCTACGAGATTTCTCGAATTTTCGCAAAAAATCATAATATTGTAACTTAATAAAATGGGTGCATTTGAAATTTTAATTTCATTGAAGAAATTAAATGGATGAAAAGCTCAACACAATATTTATAGGAAGGAAAACGCATGGATTTTTGAAAATATTTCTATCGGTGGCGTTTGCCATCGCTAGAAACGACAAAATGTCATGAGTCATTTTTACCAAGATTTGGGACAAGTTTATAAATGATATAAGAAACTGATATTTAAAATATTCACTTGATGAAAAAAAGTAAATAATGATTTTGCTCAGAAATAAGCTTTGTGAGTAAATAGATGCATTAGCATGCTCTCTTGTTTTAGCATCAAAAT
>JAPMOQ010058975.1:1042096-1083688 GCA_026543055.1 Argiope trifasciata
ATATATATATATATATATATATATATATATATATATATATTGTTAATGTTTTTAAATAAAGATATTAAAATATTTACCTACCAAAGAGAAAAGATATTAATATTTTCAGAACAAAAAGTTGACCCGAATACAAGAATTTGAAATGGAAAATCGTACAAATTTTTTATTCTGAAATTTACTCTCATCATATGTGCAATTTTAATATTTTATTAAATAATTAATTATAACTTTTTTATCATATATTTTGATCCAAGAACTATATATAAGCTATTTTTAAAAAATACGAAATATGAAAATCAAAAATTGGAAGAAATTGAAGCAATATTCTTTAAATGTAAGTAAAAAAAATGTATTCCTAATGCATGTCGATGAATAACAGTTTCTTTACATAATTTGTTATTCATACTTTTCTATTAATTATGAAAATTTATAAATTCCTATTACGGGATTTTTTTTAACAAATTATATTTCATGAAAACATTTCAAACTGAAAGAGAAGCAGTTCTCAAAAAGAAAAGCAAATTCTTATATAAAAACCATAAGACAATTAGTGCACACTGACAGATTTACTACTTGAATTACCACTCAGTACTATTAAAAATCAAAGTGTACCTCCTTGTTGTTGATGGTCGAGGAAAGCAAAAACTAACTAAGCCGATTTACGAATGTTCTGTAGATTTTAATTCAGTAATTTGTGTTCAGCCTTTATCTTGATAGCGGCCGTTGAACATTCTGAAGCTACACAGATCGAGCTCGATGGGTTAAAATTGTAATTCAAAATTAAGAAATAAACATAATGGCTTGATGGGAAGGTATTGACTTCTTGCTGGAGGGAACGAAGTATGAAATCGTCCACTAAAAAAAAACTATGATGGGTTTGATGAGTGCTAAATCCTTTGGAATCCCTTACATTCCTACCTTTTTGATCTGGGAAGCTGGTTTAGGTGTAGGTCTTTCCATTTGACCGTAGCTTAATTCATCCCGAAATAGTTCTTTGCTTCAAAATAGGACTTGAATATAACTAGTCTAAAATCAAAATAAAAGGAAGGAGGGGGAAAAAGTAAAAACTCGTGTGCTCCAGACAGTTTGAAATTTAAACATCGATTTTTTTTAATTTAAAAAGTCTTAAAATAAATTTAATAAAAATAACAATTTGTAGTTTTAATGGTTGTACAATGTTTGAAAATTTTTAATTGTTCACCTACACTTCATTGGCTTTATTAAAAATAATGAAATTTTTTATATTTTTTGATTGAAAATATTCGGCTTTTAAATTCATAAAGCAATTTTTCGCTGTTTTTAAGATTTATTACATTAAACTTTAAAAATGCGTTTTTACTGGTTTAATATTGAATATACTTAGCTCATAAATCTCTTGTACTTTTAAGATAATTTCTAAATTCTTAATGCGTTTTTTAACGTTTTTATGATTTACTACTTACAACTTTTATTTTAGTGTATTTGATGTTCTTTTGTTATGCATTTAGTAATTAAAGTTTTCTGTAGTTTGCATTTAAAAAAAAAATATAATAAAATCTGAGCATTTAAGTTATAAAAAGAGCGTTCATCAATCAAGCAGAGATCGCAGTTATAAAAATTCCTTTGAAATTTTTAGCATGAATTTAAAAATAATTTTTTTAATAACAATGCATATCTACTGTTTTAAACATTTTAATATGTAAGCACCTAGATATTAATCTTCTGATAATGGCTTTACATATTGTTTTTTCTGTGTTTTCCATAAGTTTTAATATTTTTTGGAACATTAAATAGAATTTATTGAAATGGAGGTGAGTTCTCATTTAAAGGTATTCGGAAAAAAGGGAAACAAGCATTAATTTCTTAACTATTGCAATTTAGATATATACTTTCAATTGAAAATTTTTATCAAATAAGATACCCAAATATATGAAAATACTTAGGCTTATGTTGAAGGAGGATTGTAAGAAATTGCAAGAATTAAATTTGTCTTCCTCTCTTTTGCGGAAAAGTTTTAACGAGTAAAATATTTTTCTTGTTCATCTATAAGGTTTCAAAATTTCATGTTTCTATCTGTTAATTTTACTGAGATAAACCATCTTTCCATATCACTGAATGATTCTTGAGTAGAATTTATTAATTTTCAAAGATAATATATATATATCTCGAAAGATTATGAAAAAAATCAGAATCGGAAAGTAAAAACACATTTATTAACTATTATAATGTTTTGAAAAATTGTTAGATAAGTCTTGATTGAAGTGCTCAAAAACTTATTAGTTTAATTGTTGCATTACAAAGTTGCATACTTTTAATAATACTTGCGTATATGTTTATTCAAAGACTTGTAACTTTAAGACTGAATTCGTCGGCTCAAATCAATGCACCCCTTAATTCAAATATAATACCAAGCAAAACTGACTGGCCAACATTTAGTATATTGTTTAGAAAATGGAGCCAAACCAAGAGTTTCTAAAAACACCACATCACACGTTTATATTTTTAAAAAAATTGCTCCTGATGATGAGCCTCTTGTACACAAAGAAAAATGTTTATATCTCCAAAAGTGATCGTTTTTAAAGATGAATAATTCTATTTCGATTAAAACTACATTCGTCTGTCCGAATTGTCTTTCTAAGGAAAGAAGAATTTGATTTTACCTGAGGTAGGGTCCAATTATGAAATACTTAACTTCGATCATGTAGTTATTTATGTATTTTCCCTAGATTCTATGAATACTGATATTGAAAATAAGCCAGAATTTCAAATTCTGCATCACATATTTAAAATCTCAAATTCCCACAGAAGAGTAAAGATTTTTTCAGTTGATAAACCTTTCTATAAGCATTGGTTAAAACGATATTTATGTTCTTCTACAACATTACTACCACACAGCAAAACTCGTCAGCAAGTTTCCTTTTACATGCTTTCGAAAAGAAGTGCGAGCAAAGTATTTGATTTCCTCAATTATTATCTGAAATGTTTATCTTTTCTACATAAGGTCGAAATTGCAACCAATTAAAGGGAACAGTATTATGTGTAATTAACATTTTTTTCTTTGAAATATTGATGATTAGATGTTTTACCATGTGAATTTTTATGTATAATAACTTTTATATATTAGATAGATATGCATTTCTGAAATAAACGTTTTCATCTAAATGTGGGATTTGTCCCTGTAAATATTAAAATAAGCATATCTCTGCAAATTTTTGTAGACAGAAACGTGACACTTTCAATGTACATAAATAAACGTAAGAAATTTTTTATATTATTCATTGATACTATTCTGCTATGGAGAGTATATGAAATTGTAATTTTTTTCTATCTCCTTTTACAGACATCAAAGTATTTTCATACAAATACCCACCACATAAAATGAGTATTTGTAATTAAAAGTATGTGTTTAGGGGCAATATTTAGGGAAGCTAAAGCTTTTTCCCTTTTTTTGCGATATCCTGTGGAATACATACTTTAGATTCTAAATGAGTATTTCTGTTCTTTAGATACGTTAATTGCTATTGTTGATTAAGCGATTACCTCTATGACGAAGTGAGTTATTACTTTTATGCCCCATTTTAACAGTGAAATGATTAATTTAAATCTTTAAATCTATGTATAATAAAGTGAAAGATTATATGAAACTATGCTTAATGTAATTATTATATATATTAACATGCACCACATTACATGGAATAATTAATGTAAAAACGTTTGCGAACTTGGATGGAATAATATTAAAATGAAGTAATGTACGGAAAATTACATGTAGCATAAGAAAAGGGTTTCTATGTTGCCCAACGTAAGGGACAGTAATGCTTATATTCACTTACTTAGGTTTTAATCATTCCCACTGTTTTTACTTATCTTTCGCATTGCTGTCTTATTTTATACTTTACAGTATGTTAATAATTATTGCAATAATCGCTGTTGCTATCTACTTAATGCCTATTATCCTTGCTCTAAATTCTTATTTAAAATTTGATAACATTCTCTGAGAACATCGGTACTGATATTGCAGCGATGTTTTCTGGTTCCCATTTAAATTTTTTTTTGGATATCTTTATTCCCCCCCCCCCCTCAGTTCTTATACTACACACTTATATCAAATTATAGACTATAAAATTCCTTATTTTTTTTTCAAGCTTCAATATTTTTGTAAATATGGGTTCGAAACTTCTTTTTCGTTTTCAGTTACGATCCCCTAGATCAGTGGTGGGGAAACTTTTTTTAAGACAGGCCATTTGTAATAACTAGACGATCGTAGCGGGCCAAAGAATAATGCTTAATCGTTAAAAAATTTATGTGTTCTATAAACATATACATATATTATTACATACCCTTATTATTTTAATATTAAAAAAGCAAAAAGGTAAGAAAATTATAAGCACAAAATATAAAATGAATTTAGTGTAGTTCTTGATGTGAAGTATTATCACTTTATTTTCTGGTGTCATTACTGGTTGATGGTGCATGAGAAAAATGAAATTGAGACTGTTTTATCAAAATTTCATCATAGTCCGGCTCCATTTGCGAAGCAGAAATTCTTAAAACTGATGAAAGGTGCTCATCTGTAATTCTGTTTCTTAAAGAAGTTTTCCTGAGCTTCATTGTTGAAAAGATTTGTTCGCATATATAAGATGAGCCGAACATTGTCATTATCTTCATTGCATGAGTAATTAGATTTGGGAAATTATCTGGATTTAAATTTTTATAAAATTCTAGAAATGGTACTGTATGAAAAGTTTGTTTCAGGAGAGTATTACAGTTCAGTTCTATTAACTCAAGTTGAAATTTTGCATCAACTTCTTCGTAATTAACATTGAATGGGGTCGCAAAAATACTAAATTCTGGTTCCATTTATCTAAAGTCCTGAAATCTCCTTTCAAATTCTGAAGATAGTTTTCTCAAATTAATTTCGTATTCTTTAATCTTATTGTTTGAATAGTGAATTTTAAAGATTGTATTCTTGGAAAATGAGAAAAATCAGATTTAGAGACCTGATTAGCAAATAATAATAACTGTAATTTGAAACTCTTCAGGTATTGCCAAATATCGTGAAGAAACTGATTTTTCCCTTGCAATTTGAGATTAAGTTTATTCATGTGTACGTGGAGGTCTGTAAAAAAAAGCGAAATCAGAAAGCCACGTTTCGTTTTCTAAGACGTCAAATTGATTATAAATGTCTTTATCAAGAAGAAAATTCACAATATCGTCTTTTAAATCCCAAATTCTTTCAAATACTTTTCCAGCACTTAACCAACGAACTTTTGAATAATACAGGATATCGGAATGCTCAGCATGTCCACGTCCATTCTTCTTTAAAAACTCGACATTCTGAATCCACTTTTCTTTTTTTAACGTCCATTTTAGACGTTACCTACTACGGTGAATAACACACAAAAACGCAATTGACGAAAGCTTACTACTAACTAATGCTCTTGCGCGGGTGTTTGTTGAGGCAGTGGGAGTTTCGGGGATTACACAAACAATTACTTGAGTCAGAGCGGGTCGTTGCAGATGACTGACTAAGTCGCTAACTAACTGATCTTCGGGCGGCTTCACTTGTATTTATACCTACCTGCAAGGATTGTTCGGGAATTGGAGTTTTGCGGCTCTTTCGGAAAAACAGAACAATGAATCGAAAATGCGAGAGTGTCTGGAAGTTTCGAGCGAAGAGGAGTCAGCTGTTTGGGTCGGATGGATTTGTCCAGAACACTATTGTGTTTTGAATATCGCCGCAGGTAGTTTTTATGCGGGTCGTCACATTACGAAGTAAGAATGGGTTCAAACATTCTCACGACGGCACTCTTAAACGGGCCGGATTAAACCTTTCCGCGGGCCGTAGTTTCCCCATCACTGCCCTAGATCATCAAATCAGCAATTACCAGCTTAAAAAAAACTTTTAAGAATGCGCCTTCACTTAACAAAAATTCGTAGTTGAAACCCCATTTGTTATTATTATTATTATTTACAATTTTCAACAATTGTCCGACTTTTTGTATTTTTGCGATTTTCACCAACTAAACGTCACTTCGGAACCCCTGTTGTAAGGTGTTTCTTCATTCTCCTAATGCCTACTATCACGCCTCTGAATTTGTCAATCGAATTCGTCAACGCCCTGTATTTAGATTGACAGATTGAAACCGTATACTTTAGTGCGTATGGTGGCCAAATTTTGTTATATGTCGTCCAGTACATACACGTTACAGGACTCAGAACAACTCCTGTTGTTTTTTACTCACCCTGTGTATGTGAAGTGGAAGGGAAAAATTGATTCTTGTAAGTTTCTACTCCGCTTATATTTCAAAAAAATGTTTTGTTTGAGAGAAATGAGACTTGAATACATTTGTGGAAATGATTTATCAGATCTTAAATTTAAAAAAAAATAGAAGGAAATTGTGTAAAATGTTTGAATACTATAATATTAAATGTGTGATTGAGTAAAACATTGTTGAATAAAATAAAAATAACTCCTTATCTGTGGATAATGCAGTATCACTAAACTTTGGCAAAATATATTTTTAAAAATTAAAGCAAAAACTTAAAAATTTCTCGTTAAATTTATTGATTACTCTTTCCAGTAAAAAGATATTGTGCTGTTGAAGTTGAGTTAAAATATCGTCTGACGGAAACTTGAATGAATAAATCATCAACATTATGATGTTTGTTTTTATTATAATGTTATGTTTCAGGTAATAAAATTCCGTCTTTTTATTTTTCTACTGATCCGAAGACTTGTGATTTAAGCTTATTTTATTAATATTAATTGCTAAACTTATCCAGTATTCTTTATTATTTTATTGAAATATTTATTTTTCGTAATTAAACATAAGAATAAAAGCATGTATTTTGATTTCTTATTTCATCATGTTTTATAATGAATTTCGGAAAAAAATACTGACTTTTCTTATTGTAAAGTTAAGGATTGTTAATTATTCATTTACCGAGTCATGTTATATTTCAATTTACAGGCCCTGTAAAATAAGGATTTTTAATGTTATGATTGTTTGTCTGTTCCCTTATAATATATAGTAATTATTAAATGCTTTTGTTTTTAAGGATGCTATTAACTAATAATTTTTTTCAATTGTTAAGAATTTTGCTCTTTTAGTAATTTTTTTATTATATAACATTAAAAACAAGCGAAAAACCTATATATTTTGAAATAGTTGCAAAAAAAATATAAATTTAAATATATCATTAGTGTGTTGATTACATTATCACATTTTTTAATGGAAAAGTGAATCTAAATTGACCTATTATTAAAAGTGGCCTCATAATTTGCACTGCTTTTGATTAAAAAATGTCTTAATTTGCAGCTAGATATAGGCATTATAATATAACGAAGCAGATGAAATGCCCAATAAAGCTCTAAAAATTAAATCAAATGAAATCTAGTACAGATATAATTGAATCCTTTTATAGTTCAAATATAACTATAACACTATTAATTGAGAATTTTACTAAGTTATAATGCAGTAACAACTGCCATTGATATTCAAACGTCCATTTAGTTAATGTTTACTTGATAAAAAAAATTGTTCTAAGACGGAAAAAATACTTGCTACAATTTTATTTATTTGTATTTATTTTCCTATTTTTATTAAACCTTTTATAAATAGTTTGTAATGATGAAAATTTGTAGTTGATTTTTCATTCGCTTCTTGGTGTGCTAGAGCAATGTAATTTTACATTGTGAATATCTTATGATAATAAAATATTGTAATGCTTTTATAACGTAATTATCATTTAATAGACTAATTATAGTTAAAATTTGATTCTAGATGAAAAACAGCATATTGTGGTAATTTGTTTTAAAATGATTATTTGATTTCAAAATAATGATGAAAAAAAACTTTAAATGAGTTTCAAGCTTCTAGTTCAAAGCATCGTAACATGTCAATGTTTTTGACTTGATTCGATTATCTTCACTATGTTTTAAGTTTTTTTCTTAATTATATAACAGTGTTATAACGTGCACACAAAACTGAATTTTATAACATCTCAACGTGCGTGAATATAAATATTTATTAAAATATTGAGTGTGTTATAAGAAGTACTTGAAACACATGTTTAAAATTATTAAAATTAGAGAAAAAATATTTGGAAACAAAATTAACATTTCTGAGAAGCTCATTTTTGAATTTTTTAAAAGGTGATAAAAAATGGTTTTTATGAAAAAAAAAATGCCTCGGAGTTATTGAATGAAAACATTACATCTTGATTAATTTTAACTGAAAAACATTATTAAAATTTTTCAAAACTCTTTTTTTAATGAGGACTTTCCCTCCAAGACCTAACTACGAATCAAATATTAGAATTATAGTTCGAATGGTTTTACTTTATAGAAAGTTTTCCACGATTTTTGCATTTTGCATGATAGATTTTAAGGATAGATGCTAGCCTATAAACTTTAGTTCGTAAAATAAAATAACGAAATATATTAACGATTTAGAAGAAAATTGTTTTTAATCAAAAATATGGGAAGTGAAAATAAAAATCTCACAACCATGAGGTGATAAAGCCAATACAATCAGAAAATTCAAAATGATGAATAGAATAAATTGTTTTCGAAGCTTTCTTTAAAATTTAAATTATTTTACGACCGCATTTAAAAGTTTCCAATTGACTTAAAATTTAGTCGTTTCTTCATGCTTTTTGGATTTTTTTATTCCGGGTTTTTAATAAAAGTATTTGTTTCTGCAGTTTAAAATATGTTGTTTGAATTTTTAAAGAATTTATTTGCTTTACTCCATGCTCTGAAGTACATATTTACAAAATATGGAATTATTAAGATTACTATTAGATTCTGTGATGGCATTTTTATAGGACTTCATATTGGGTGGAAACTGTGTACACATAAATATGATTTTTTTTTCTGAATCTGTTCTAATCTGTACAGATACATTTATTGTCCCGCACATTTTAACAGATCATGTAGTTTTCAAAATACAGCAGTTTAATTCATTTCACTCAAACAGTTTTATGTTCTTTTTTTATTAGGAAAAAATCCCCTTTTTAATCTTTTGAAAGCCATCGGTATTTTTTCATAATATTTTGCGGTTTTTTGTCTTGTTTTTGCTGCACTGATCTTTTTACAATTCATGTCTTAGTGACACTGATGCCAAATTATTTTCTTATTGCCTTTGTTAAGTTACAATTATTAGTGCATTTAGATCTAATGTACATTTATAGTTTTGGGAGTAGCTTATCATTAAACATCAGATCTGAAGACTGCTTATTTTTCTCATCTCCTAGAGCGCGAATCTTTAATTCTGTTCTTTCTGTGCATCTTTTAAAAGAATAATGGTGAATTTCATCGGAATGAAGATATTTTATTTACTATCGAATCATATATATTAAGTACACACGGAAGCCTTTAATGGCTTAAAAAAAGACCATATAAATTTTTATTTTTAATCTATTCACATTTTTGTTTATTTCAAACTTTAACGTTTTAATTTTAAAAGTGTGCGACTCTTAGCCATATATCGTTGTAATAAAATATTTATAGTCCAGACAACATGATCAATTTTCACTTTACTTTTTGTGATAAAAAATAAAGAATTATTTAAAAAGTTTTTTTAAAGTTTTATTTATGTTAGATATATAATGTATTATTTTATTCCAAAGGTATAATTTCAGGGCTCATTGTGCTTTAATAATGCTCTTTTATTGGTTGGTGAGTAAAACTTCGGTGCAGCAAGTCTGAAAAATTTCCGTATGTGTTTCAATCGCTTTGAATCTGGACGTGGTCAAATAAGAAATTAATGGTAAAATAAAACAAGCTATATAGTTTGAAAAATTAATATATATTTGCTAATTTTCATTTTCATTTCCTAATTATTTGATTCATATTCACTGTAACTTCAACTAAGTTTTTAAGGCCCTAGATTTGAATAATCTAATTTTTTTTATTAGTTTAAGTATAATAAGGGCATTTTATATTGATATAATAATCTTTAGAGAATATTTTTTAACTATGAAGCCTTTATTTAAACATATAGTTTCATTTATCAATACAATAAGCAAAAACCCAATAAATATCAGTAGATATTTTGGGACTTATAGAAATTAAATTATTATATTAATTTTTTAAATATATAAATTTAGTAATATTAAACCTTAACGTTGTTCAACATATACATTATATTCAGCAGTCACATTTTCTTAGACATTCAGCTCTATAAATTATTACAAGCTAAATACTACTTGATATTTTTCTTTTGTTGTAGCTATAAGTACATTAATTTGTTTTCTTTCTACTATCTGCACATGAATATATTTCTTAACACTACAAATACATTAATTCATCTTGTTCCACTATAAGCAGATAGATTTTTTGCTACAACAAATACATCATCTTGTTCTACTATATGCACAACAGTTCCTTTTGCACATCATTTTCTTTTGTTACACAATAAACACATATTTTTAGAGCATAAACTCCTATTTTGCTGTTAAACTGTTTACTTTATCTCTTAAGTTTTTTTAGAAATATTTCCGTCATCATTTCAGGTTACTTCCAGAAGATTACAAAACAGTTATTTCACTGATGTAAAGTTGTATATATAACAGATTATTCTTTATATTACTTCTTAACTAAAAAAATACAAAGTAATTGGAATAACAAAACTGAAGAGATCAAGGATGTTGAAAACAGATCTAATACCAAACTCTGTATTAGATTACTTCAACAATTCGTATTACTGCTTTTTGTGAGTTTGTACTTGGAGCAAGTGCAGACGGAACTGTTGAGCTTGCGTTGTGCGTTGTAAAGTTTTATGTATATGACAAGTAAAATGTGCATTTATGTATATACTTTAAATTACTTTATAATACTTTCTTGAATGAAAACAAAACACAAGTGTATTGAAATTCATATAACTGAAATGGAAAATAGTAATTTTAAGAAAGCACATCCATCACCTACTTCATTAGTTCGTGATAATGCTGTTTACAAGTTTTACTTGAAGAAAGTACAGTGCGAACAGTTCAAAAGTTCTAGAGCTTTGTAATAGATTGGAGCTGCATGTGTTCGGTATTCTCAGGAATAACATAAATAAAGGACATTTTCTAAATGTCTATTGAAACATTAGAAACCCAAGATTAGACTGGCTATCATCGTTGACGATGAAATAAGTCACTGTCGAAGTGATTTCTCATATAGGCCTAATGTTGTCGCAGATACATGATATTAGTGATGAAACTATTTGTTTATATCTGCATATGTTTCTGGAAAATGTAAAGTCTTGAGAACTATGGATTCCATACAAAACTGACGCTAGTTAGTATATAGTAATAAATTATCATATTTTTAAGGTAATCCATTTTGTACGCAATTAATGCTGATTTTTATTGATGAATTTCTTGATAGGAAATGGTTACTTTTCAGCCACTACTTCAAATCCCTGTTTAATCAAATTCTAGATATCAAGTTTATGAAGTCTCCATTTCAAAAACAACTGATTAACATTTCCGTTTCCGCTGTACTGTTTTGAAGCATAGTTCTTAGAAGTCTATAGTAAGAGTATTGAAAATTCCGTTTTGTACTTTATTTAGCTAAATGATTTTGATGTATGGCCTTTCTTTAATAACGAACTTCATGAAGTTTTTCTAGGAGTTGAGAACAATCAATCGATATTAGTGAACTACAAGGAATCCATTTCTTGCATGATTACTCAAGGATTGGTTTTGAAACACTCAAATATTTTCTTCATTCTTGTGACACTAAGCGAAACTCTATTTCTTGAACTTTTGAAAGTCATTTGAGCAATCGATATTTAGCACGATCGAGCAAGAAAATAAAGAATTTGAAATTTTTATCTTTTATTGAAAAGAAAGAAAAATTTTATCTTAAATTTTTAATTTTTTACAAAAATAATTTTTTTCTTCTGTCTTACTAATAAAGTATCTATTCTGATAAATAGCTTTTCTTTTACTATTCTTATTTTTTTGTCACCAAGAAACTTCAGGGTTTGTCTTGATATTTTAAATCAGAATCTGCCATAAAAAATTCTCATGTTGTACTATAAAATATAATATTTAATTTTCCATGTAAATAATTGAATCGCTTATTCATTGTATAGACTTATTACTTCACAGTTTCGTATCAGCTACGTCCTTTATAGCTCTAGTACTTGTATCCTTTCTGTTTGAAATAATATCACTTATTTTATCTTTGACTGATATAATTTCTCTTCTAATATTTGAGTTGAACCAGCCGTATAAAATAGGATTTGTGGTTGTCGAAGTCATGGCAATAATGTGACACACAACAAATGCTGTGTATAAGCTTTCGCCAGTCATGCAATCTGGATAGAAATCAGCTATCAAATTAAATATATTCCATGGCATCCAGGTTGCGCTGAAAACGGCTGATATCATTAGTAAAACAAAAGTTGCTCTTCGATTTCTCTGTCTTTCTTTACGTATCCTTTCTTCACTGGGGCTTGCAGAAGTTTTGTTATATCGGCTTGTTGCATAATTTAGATGTAGTTCAATTCTGAAGTGAGTAATTATCAAAACAAGCGTTGGTATGAGGAATTGAACCAAGACGATGACAACTGTGTACAGACCTTTTGCATTATGCCATGGCCATTCTTCAAGGCACTTTTCGTAAACATATATATTGGGCAATCCAACGTTTCTTACAGTTTGAGCGTAAGGTATAGGACTTGATATAATAAATGAAATTACCCATACTGCGATAATGATTACAACAACTTCCTTATTTTTCTCTCGTTTTCCAGTTGGAAATGTGCTCAAAACAGTTTTGTGTCTGTCTACAGCGATAGCACTAACAGTAGCAGAAGACAGGAACACAGTAGCTGCTTGTACAAAAGGTACAAGTTTGCAAAGAGTCATTCCTAAAATCCATCTTTTTTTAATCAATGCTATTAAAGAGAAAGGTATGCAGAAAACACAGAGTATCAAGTCAGAAATGCTTAAATTTATAACGTAAGCATAACGCGTGGTGCAGATTTTTGTTTTGGTCACTATGATTCCAGACACTATGAAATTGCTGACGATTCCGCTAATTATGAGTAACGAATAAACGAAGATAATTAGGATCTCAACAGGTTTAATAAACATACTGTCGGTAGAAATGTGCCGTTCTATTGCTTTTACTGCAGCATCCAAACTGAAATTCAGCCGCGGGAGGAGGGAAATGTTCTTATCGACGAATAGCAACTCTTCTAAGGAAGTTGACGACATGTTTAGCAGCAAAAGCTCCTGAAAAGAATGATCCACTATTAAATTGATTAATAAAGTTTTCAACATTATTTTTGATACATTGCAATTTTCATAAAACAATATTTGTAGTTTGAGGTTATTGAATTGGCTTGATGGGTATTATTCTTAAAGCAACATGTGACACAGACACCCCATACAATCACAAAACGGTTGGCAGTTTTTCAGTTGATACTGGTGGTAAGGAAAGCAATGGTCAATGGCGCGTAATAAGTTGGGACAGGAGGACAACTATCCTGGGTGCCATTAGTAGGAAATCGGGGAATTTTATGGTTGTATGTAAGAGAAAAGTAAGGTTTTGTAATTTCTCGTTTTCCAAATTCTTAAAAATTCAAGCAGTTTTAATCAGTAGTGTAGAAACAGAGTTACAGTGCATTTTGCGATTCGGTAATCAATTCTAGATCGTTCCTCAAAACAAATAACTTTGCTGAGGATATTTGATCGTCAAAATATCGTGTGTGAAAAGGATAATTCATTTAGATTCTGCTTAAAGATTTGATCTGAACGGGTGGGGAGGAAAGTAGGTATATTTAAAACTAGGGGTTTTAGAAATGTAATGATATTGTGGATTAACTTCATAGGGTATTTCTTCGGTTTCATTACATACATAATGATAAAACGTTAGAGCCTCCATACTTGGGATCATTCTAATTTGATATCGACATCATCTGAAATTCCTTGTCAAGTAGTTAGGTATAAAATATTTCTGTTTTCAAAAGCAGAACAAACCATGAAAATAAATACTTTTTTCTTATTAGGTAAAATATAAAACAATTCCAAGTTATCAATATCTAAAAGTTTTGTGAATAAAAAGATATTCAAAATTTTGTGAAATTTTTTAATGATTTTAGTAATTTTTTATGCATTTTATTTTGAGGAGGAGATTAAGGAAACGCATGTTTATTATATATTTTTTGAGTTGTATTATATATTTTTTGAGTTGTATTATATATTTTTTGAGTTGTTGAACAATTATTTTAGCGCAAATAATTGTTTAAGCATCTTATTTAAACCCTTTTTAAGAGGTTAAAATAACAAATAAAATTTTCAGGGGAGCTTTAATAAGCTTTTATGAGAAACTTTTGAATAATTTTATCAAATTTATTCTGAAAATATTTTTACAAGTCCTTATGATGCTATTTAGATGAAAAGACCAAACTTCTATTTAATGTCCATTGTACGGTTATCTCTAATACTAAAAGCGTGTGTAATGTGTGTGTTTGATCCTGTGAGTGTTATAGCAATAATACAATTTATATTTCAAAATTAGATCTATCATGAGATATATTTTGTATGTAGAGGAGTAACTTAGATGGCTACAACGAGCTTTTTTTATTTTTTGTATATATATTAATTTTCGTAATGTTTAAGATGGTAATTTCGTTTGTTTTCAGGCTAAAAGCATCTACTGAAACTAATTTATCACTCAATTGGGTTTCATAATTTACTTAAATATGGCTACAATTTAAGAAATGAGCAATTACTTTTAATTTAAAATAAATGCACTCTTGACCAAAATGATAATTGAATCTCATATTTTTTAAAAAAATCACTGAGTCTAACACTTTTTTAATATTTAACTGTAAGGACTTAAACCATTCACTTCATTTACTACGAAAAAACTAAAAAAATCTCCTTTGTTTATGCATCAAAATTAAATTCATTGGGTAAATGCTTTTTTTATGCACTGTTTATTTTTACTTTGTATTTTTCTTGATTGTTTGCAGCAACTGATACTTTTAGCAATCCAAAAATGAAACATCATCAATACTTTAATTAAAATTGGCCGACATTATGAAATTTCTACAACTAATTTAATGAACGTTGAAATCTGATAGACCATATTTCTAATTGTTTTATATGTTATTTAGATTTAATTGTGGTTTCAAACTTAGAACTCTCTAGTATGATTTCGAAGAAGGAAAAAAAGCGAATTTCATTTAACAAAAACAAAAAAAGATGTGGGTATGTAGATATATTCTTATTTCCCTAAGCGGCAACTCATTCAGGTACGCTTATCTGCCGATATACTGATACTAATTAGTAAGGCACCCAGAAAGTAATGTGTAGTACCTTAAAAATGACTATTGTGAGGATTTTGTAATAATGCACAGTGTTATTCTCTCACTGTCTTTTCCCATTAAACTGTAAAAAGTTACATAGATAAATTTGCGTTCCGTATTAGCGTTCACTCCCTCCGAAGCTGGTGCCAAGGGCTATGTTTCTTGCTCGTCGTTATGCCACTGACCGTAATTTGTACTTAGATCAAGACAAGTGAAAATGAGTGGTTCAGGAACTTTGCGTTGTGCTCTCCAAGACCAAATCTACTATCATACGAGTTTTCTCAAAGTTTTAGACAGTTCAACTATTTAAGTAGAAAATCTCCAGAAAATCTTTCCCGTACATTCTGTAAATTAAAAAAAAAACATTTTTATTTTACTGAGAAATCAAATATTATTTTATTGCCAACCACATGATTGAATCGTTGCAATTATCTGTAAATAATTTATAAAAATGAAGATAAAGATTTCTTTTTTAGGATGAAAAAATTACAATACGGCATTTTTAATTCGTGATGATCTGAATTATTTTTATACAGTATTATAATTCAATTTTTGGAAAAAGGACGTTTCCTACAACGTTAATTATGTATTGCTGTGGGTTAAATATGTTTGTCAAATTTTAGAGCAAGTCAATTGAGCTAATAGGTGTATATGTTCGCTCCATTTTGAAAAAAAAATTATCTTAGATAAGCTTTTTAAAATAGAAGTAAATGAAAAGAATATTTTTTGAAAATTTCTTAAATAAAATCAAGCTAAGAAACAAATATTTAAAAGACAAAGTAGAATAAAAAAAAGCTTTGGTAAAATAGTTTTGCATTTAATTATAAAACTGACACAAAACAATTAAAAAAATACTTATCCACAGAAAATTGGAATTTGTTTATATTTTCCTTACCAACCCTTAAGCTGCTCAATTTTTATTACTGTTACCATTATAGTCAAAATATATTAACTCAGAGCTTGGAGGTTTCTGTCCTTGAAACAGGAAAACTTGCACATTCTGGAAGCTACTAATTTGAAAAGCGAGATGAACTCTGCTTAATTAAAGAAGAGCTATTAGTTAGCATTATTAGACGGGAATTAATATTCTCTGAGGACGAAAAATGGTCTTTAAGATGGAGAGTAGCTCCACTACTGTGAGAAATTAGCTAAACCTGAGCATGGTATTTTATTTAGAATTTTTAAACTTCAGATAATAATTCTGAATAAGATCGGGTTAAGCAACCTACAGGTTCAAGAATTTTTCAAACAAGCTTTTTCTTTCCTATTCTTTGGTTGTTGTAAAGAAAAAATTAATGCAATTTAAATGCATTTTAAATCATTAACATCCAAAATTTAGTAAATAGTAATGTTGATAAATTTGTAACATTCTATTTCAATAGTTTTCGGCACATTTATCTGCTGTTTTATTACAGTAAATAAATGCTATTTTGTTTTAGTGGGTGGCATGGTATTTTACTTACAGTTTGTTGAATATTAGACAAAATTACTTACAATTTGACAAAATAAGAGATATTGTGTTTTTCAGCTAGGGGTATCAGATTTTTTTTTTGTATCATACTGCTAGCGTACCGGATTATTATTGCGTTAATTTATATGCATAAAAAACTTGTATGTGTTCAAACAAATGTATTTTTTCACGGTCATGAGCGAAAAGGTGGTAATAGGCAAATTACGTTGATAATCTGCTGATTAACTGGGTAATATTATAAATGGAACTATTATTTTCCCTTTAATGGTTAAGACTTGTTTATCTGGAACATAAATTCGGAACTATTTCATTGAATGTAAACATATATCGAATGGTTTTCCCCAAATGCTCAACTTTATAATTGATCAACTGTATAATTCTTAATTTTCATATCGTATTAATTTTTTTAAATTTTGAACTGCCACTGGCTATTATTAAAGCATTATTTTCTTCCCTTTTGATCCGCAATAAGAAAATCTAGGTTCGTGAGATCTTTTTTCAACTATCAAGACATAAGTGAATGAAATTTTATGCCGGCTTATTTTTAGGACGTAATACGTCCTAAAAATAAGCCGGCATAAAATTTGCATCATAATAAAAGCATCATAGCATCATAATAAAAAGTATTACCATTTCTGAAATAGGCAATTTATTCAGAAATGTAATTATCATATAAATTATACAAAATAAGTTTGACCTCATGGGTCCATTGATGCATACTACTTTTAATGTTCTCAGTCTAAAATAGCAGCATTAACTGGTGCAGTTGTAAGATGAGGATAGTGCGATGGCACTGATGAGGCGTGTTAGAGGTGGAAAACAAGTGTCTTATCCCCAAATCAGCCGAATTCAAGTCAGTTAAAATCAGAATTCAGAGCCTGGAATCCTGTTTCAATGGAAATGAATACGCAGCAATTCTAATCACAGCACATGATAGCTAAGATCTTCTACTAGAGTTAATGGCTAATCAATTCCACCCCATGGCACAAATGAATATTTATTAGCTAATGTATTAGAATCAGGAAAATAGAGCAACTTTGATCTTGTTTATATAAAAGGAATGTTGCTTTTACTAATATCTTTGCAAATATATATAAGATAGCCTCTAGAAAACTGGAGGGTTTGAAAAAATCTTAATTTGTGTATTTTCAATACGACATGTTCGATATATATGTTATACATGTTGCGTATATATCTAACATGATGTTAAACATATATGTAACAACATGTTCAATACGACATGTTAGACATCTTAATTTGTTATAATAGATTTGTCTGAAATCCCGTAATGTTCAGTTTCTTGTCTTCTGGGAAAAATTAATTTTTTAATTGCTCATAAGTCACTTTAAGCCCAACATACCAACATAAGCTCACATAACAACTGTAAACAATGCATTTAAAGAGAGTCTAAATTCTTATAATAAAAGTATAGATGCTAAATAGTACAAAATACCTATAACCTAAAGAATGTTTGATTTTAATTTATCTATATTAATAGATTCCAATATTTCTTAACCTTCTGTTTTTGCATATAAGTAATTTATTTCTCACATGAAGGGCATCATAAGACCGCACTAATTTTTTTCTCAAGTAATTTCGATATTTAACCTATTTCTATAAAAATTAAAAAGAGCTAAAGCGTCTATGAAATAAAGAATAAATTCTAAAAGATCTTCATAATCTTTTTTTTCTTCCTAAAAAAAAATTACTTCATTGATGCCAAAACGTTGATTAGCCGTTTCTTAATGGGAAATGCTATTTATACTTCAAAGGTAATTATAAGAAGCTTTAATTAAAAATTATGACACATCTTTTATGAAAATGTTAAACAAATATAATTTCTAAGTAATGAAATGTGATTAATATTAAATAAACTGTTTATTAACTTTAGATAACTTCTTTTAGGAGCTATATACTCAAATTGGAAAAAAAATTGATGTAAAACCTGTAAAATTATTTTTAAAAATCTCATGAATGCTTTTTAAAAATTAATAAGTAAAATATTTATATGTCAAAATAGAAGTAGTTTATTTTAACGTCTGTAATAACGATCAATAGACGAGAATGGAAGGAAGATATGTGGTGACGAGCATCAAACAAGCAATGTAGGCAACTACCAAGGGGTTCGGTAAACTTGTATGGGCCAGAGAGTCGAATTTTTTTGTGACGTTTTCAGGATTATCTAATTCGTGCTTTCATCTGATTTTTAAGTATTATATATTCAAACATATCTTAAAATTAAATGCCATTTAAATGTCGGAACATTATCCCTCCCCCCTTCATATTTTCAAAGAAGATTATGAAGCTTTTTTTAGAATTTATCTTTTATTTTACAGACGCTTTAGCTCTTTTTAATTTTTATAGATTAGTATGATTAGGGTTTTATTTATTTTATTTTTTGTATTTTTTTTTACTGACTAGTATATCAATTGCTCCAGCAAATTTTGTATTTCAGCACTTAAAACTCATTGAAAAACTGCTTTATTTTTTTTTTATCAGTGTGTTTAAAATTACTTGCGGATTAATTTAACACTCGGAATATCGAAACTAACTCTCTTGTATATCACTCACAGTTAAATTGCTTTTTATTTTCATTTTTCGTAATATTCACTGCTTGAAAATTATTTATATGGATGTTGAATAAGAATCAATAAAAAACAACTGTCTTTGGAAGGCAAAAGAAAGGGAATCGGAAGGTACATTGCTTAAGCTAAAAAGCTTAATCCTTTCTTGATAGCGGCTGTGCTTGATGATACCAAATTAATTGTCTGCGAAATTTAATCCACCTCAGAAGAAAATAGTTCATTATTATAAGAAAAGCCGCCGAAGAAGCGAAAAGAAATTTATCTTGGGTACATCAACTGAAAAAATGTTTCTTTCAAGAATTCAAAGGCCCGCTGATTGCTGTCTTAGAGTTATCATGAAGTTGACGAACGTGTTATAAGTGATGGTATTAAATAAAGTTATAAAAGTATACCCAAGAAGCTAATCAAGTTATACAACATTGTAAAAAAATTTTGCAATACTAGAGGCCCTTCAGTTTTTTTTATGAATTTTTTAATGCATTATTACAAGTGATGTTTCATTTATTTCCCACGAATTTTACGATCTGAAATATGGTTTTTGTAGAGAATAAAACTGATTCTGAAAAGTTAAATTCAGTTTTACAGTATAGTATTTCACAGATAGGAGTAGTCAAATTTTGACTACTATACACAATTCCTTATGCATCTTCTGGAAAATTCCTACCAATAGCAAACATACATTTGTATAAAATTTCGAAACTGGAAAGTGAGTGGATAGATACTTCTAGATATTTTTTTTTCTTTATTGAAACATAATACTTCATTGTATATTAAAGGATTTTTTGGTCTCAAATTATAATTTTCAATTAAGATGATTAAAATGCATAAGAGGGATTTTGTTTCCAACATTTATATTTGTCATATTTTTCATGCAAATTATACTTGTTAAAAAAGTTAACTGTTCTTGACAAGTATACTCGACATCGGAAAAAGTACAACATTTTGCGTTAGGACGAGCTTACTTAATAACAATTATTTTTATATAATATATATGTGTGTTTATGATGTTAGATGCATATTTTCCGAAGATATCGAAACAGTTCACTGATTAATCTCTTTCTGAAAATCCAATGTTCTATTGGAAAATTCAAACAAAATATTTTCTGAGCGTACTTCAAAATGGAACAGAAACCTTAGTTATGAAAGTCCCAGAAAAACATCTTTTAATAACCTTTATGCACGTCTAGAAACTAAGGAGTGGTTAATGTTAAAGTATTTGAAAAATATTTCCAGATACGTTTCTTTATTGAGAAAATGGAGAATTCACGAAAGATGTTTGACCTTAAATGAAATTTTTGACACAAGTTTTAAGAGATAGCATTAAAAGAAAAAAATAGCCCTAAATAGTTTTTCATAACTCTATTTTATAATAATTTTAAACTGTAGAATTTTTATTTTTGACTTTTTAATCCGGACATCTGATATTTCTGAAACTAACAAAAAGTTCCAGTGAAACGAAACCAAACTTCAGTTCAGTAAATCGATAGTTAAAAATATAAAATAGGGTAATTTTCTCAATGATAAATAGATGTGCAAAATTTCAAACATCTGACAAGTCGGATCAAGTTTTAAAAAATGATTGCAAAACTCTGTCGTTACAAATTGGAAATAAATCAAGTTAGTTTTTAAAAATTTGGAGCAAATGCATTCCAGTTTATTAGCTATCAATATTTTATCAAATATAGATCCAAAATGAAAAAAATTCACAAAAGAATTTTCAATAGTTTTTGATGGATATTAATATTTTATTTTGACATTTCACTTTTTTCCAGATATGACGTACTTTCCAATTCGTTTTATGGAAATTAAGAAATATTTTATTAAATGGAGCTTCATTAGAATCAGTCGACCTGTCTATCTAATACTATTAGTAGTGGCTTTGAAATAGGCATATTGTGATGCATTCGTCTCCGAGGTTATTGAAAATCCGCCGCGTTGGTAGAGTTTGAGCCCTTAGTTGACAGTCAAACAGTTCAATGCTCTATTTTGTTATGGAAGTTCAGTGATTGAAGCTGCAGCTTGGATGTCATCTTCTTCATTTGGTCAAGATCTAAATTTATTTGTGTCCTTCCAAGATAACGTTCGCAGAGGATCAAACAGACCTTTCTTAACGAGCTTAAAATATTCATGTAATAGCGATTCCTCTACCGAGTAACATAAAATTATTTTTATATTGTTAATATTAGTAGAAGATTTAAAAAATATAAGTCTAACTATGAAAAATAAAGAATAAAAAATGTACTATAATTATTTTTCTTAACCTGCATTAAAGTGAGATAGATAAATTTGTAAATCCCAGTGAATTTGGAACAGATTTAAAGACGAAATTCATCCCAAATTCTCAAAATTTTGCCTTAAAATCTTCAGGATACTATTTTTATACCTGTGAAGAAAATCGGAGACAAAAAATTCTGCAAGTTATGAAAAATTTAGGCTTGTCTGAAATTCCTTTCTAAGGGTTTAAATTTTTTCTTTTGGTTTTGATACGATACAGTTTTTCCGAAACTTAATTAGAACATATTACATATCGGTAAGTGCGTTGTCTGTAAGTCCTTACCAATAATACATATTACATATCGAAGTGCGCTTACCGACATGTATTTTACATATCGGTCAGTATCTGTAAGTCCAGGTTCGTTTTTAAACTGCTTTTTCCAGAGAATTTGCTCATTTGAATATTTTGGTTTTAAAAAAAATTTAAATATTTAATAGATGTGTTTTTGAATTTGCTGAGTTTATTTTACAATAATATTGAACTTTTTCTGTCTTTGAAGGAAACCATTTGTTGTTAAAAAAGTCAATTTTGAAAGATAACATGCTTACAGAAGCTCATAAACATAATTGAATATATTTTATCCTTTAACGGTACAATATATCGGTACTAATTTCAATAATTTCTGAAGAAATTTTCTTTTTAAATTCGTATCACCAGTATGATAAATGGCAACTCCCTGAGTTAGGTCCTTAATGCTCGTGTTTTTGTCAGCGGCAACAGAGAAAGCGTTGAAAATATATAAATGATGGATATAACATATAATTTGAAATATATAATTTGACGGTTGGGCCAATTATCATATCAAAATACCATTATTGAAAGGAAGAGATTATTCGAAAGGCTTTTACATTTCAAGAACAATTTCTGTAGCATTTTTTTTTTTTTTTTTTGAAAAAATCGCCTTTCGTAGAAATTTTGAAGTGTGGATATAAGTTCTCACATGATACACCGATGCATGCACCGATCTTCATATTTATGCACATACTCCCATCTTTCTATTGATCTAGTAACATCTTTAGACTTATTTCTTTTGTATCTATTAGAATTTGATTTCACGATGATATTTTATGGCGCACTAATGGAATTTTTCCCATCAAGCAGATTATTTTGTTTTTCATTTCACAGTAAAACTATTCCAATTCACCCTTTTCTTGGAAATACCGATGCTCGTCAAACAAATTTTTTTGTTCAATTCTACCAACTAGTTCCGATTCATGCCTTTGAATACAAGGGTTTAAAAACCAAGAGCGCTGTTTGCTTTCATTTCTGAGTTCAAATGAGAACGAATGGATGATCTTAAAAATACTTCGAAAAATTTAGGGAATTTGTTTTTAGACTCTTGTGTGTAAGCTTATGAAATTAATTCCTTGGATAAAAAGATTGCTAATGTTTGTTAGAAATAGCTAACAAACAATCATGAGTGAATTCTGTTATGCATTGTTCATAATTATGCAGGATTAGAATTTTAAGAAGCAAACCACAAAATTTACACATACAGTTATTTTATATGGGCTTTAAAAATACTCATTACTTGCTTCATGTAATATCTTCGAATAAAAATAAATTTTTTAATCTTTTAATAAACCTTACTAATTAGTAAAGTTTTATAAAGCATCCTCATGAGTTTTTGCATAAAAATGAGTGGATTTGAAATGAAAATATGACATTGAACAACATCATATAAAAATTGATATAGTGTTAGTAATTGTGAATGAATTATACAAAAATTGATTGCGTTGGAGTAATTACGAATGAATTTTGAACTTTCTTTTCTTTGAAATCATAGCATAAGAGGAAAAATAGATATAGAGTTTATGTAAGTGTATAGTCATGCTCTAAGTGAATCATCAAACATATCCTTTTATTTCTAAATAAATTTTATTAATTAACCGATCTCAATTACAATTTACACCGGTGTGGTTACTTGAAATAAGAGCTATTGATTATCATTTCAAATATGCATACCTCGAATACATTCAATATATGTATATATACCTCAGAATTTATTTTGCATCCTTTCTTTACAATCCAAAAATATTTTTTTTATTGTTTTTCCAAGAAAAATATATTCTATTTCATGGAATACTGCATATAAACTATAACTTTTTAATATATTCAGTATAGAGTGATTTTTAAGTATTTTATCCTCGATTTTGCTACGAAAAGTCGGGAAAAGAAACTTTCATAAAATTCAATCGTTACTGTATAGATTCACACTAGAAGAAATATCTGAAAATTAATTAAAGAAATATTAAATTATTAAAAGAAATATTATTTAGAAATCTAGGTGTTGGGGGGGGGGTGCGACCCCAGCTTAGGTGTCGACCTTGTCATTTGACCGTGGTTCAAAATTGCTAAGTCCATCCCCAAATAGACCAAGAGTTACTTTAAAATGGGACGTTAATATAACTAAACTACGTTGATTTATAACTTTTTAAATTTTTAATTATTCTGATATGACCTTTAAAATCAATATGCACAAGTTTCTATGTTCTCCATTTCCTTATAATAAGTTTCTCAATGCTCAATCGGGCCAAGCAGATCTAATAGCAGTATCGATATCAGAGATCGGAATGTTGTGGGCTCAAGATCCGATTCTACAAAATATTCGCCGCTTACACATAGCTAGTGCACGTTAAGTCTTTTGATGGCTAAACATTTTTCCGACGGTGTGGTGTTGAAATTTTGGGAAAGGCTACTTTTTCTCAGACTCAGATTTTATTCTCGTTATTTTATCATCATTAGATCTGCCATGAATGATCTCTAGTATGCTTTAAAGAAACTGGCTAGATCTATTTAATCTATATTCTCGTTTGTTTCCCATTCCATTATTACAACTATCCAAAGATTGAAGAATTTAAATCTTTTTTTCATTAAACTCAATTGTTCAAAGTGAAACAATTTTCTATCCTTTTCTTCCATTTCCTGAATGTAGAGAAAATGAAATATTGACTCAAAGTCTGGTGTACTATTAGTTTTTAGTTTTTCTTACTAGTCAATTATCTGCTGACAAAGATGGCTTCTATCCATGGTTTGTTCTTAATATGTATTGTTAATGTATACAGTATAGCAGCAGATAGATTGTAGGAAACTATCTTAGGCCTTCTTGCATTGAATAAAAAGTTCCAACTTGAATGGCAACTAAACCCTTTTAGTTTAAATAAAAAAAAAGTTATTTCTGCATCAATGTAAAATTGTATTGATTGTTATATTCATAAAATAATTCAGTGCTTGAAATTTATAAATATTTTAAATTTGTGCAACAAATTTTTGATCTAATTCTATTTTAATCCGGAAGTAATTTATAAAAAAAACCTAAATCTTTCTTTAAAATAAAACAATTTTGAAAAGTTTTAAATAATAATTGTAATTAAAATTTTTAATAATTTAATTAACGATTGTGCAGAAATTTGTACAGTTCAACGTATCAGATTTATTTAACTTCCCTTATTCAAAATATCCAAAGGCCATTTGTCCGTATATGGATTATAAATCTTTACTTATAATAACGATGTGTGTGTTTGTGTGTTGGCGTTCTACAGGGTTATCTAGAGCTTTCAAACTTGGCACAAATAAACTTGAGAATATGGGGTTGAGGACTTTGAAATTTTAGTTAATTAAAATTTAAGCGAAATTTTGGCGTATATCCGCCGTAATTTTTGAAAATATTCTTGAACAAAAATAATTTTTACATCATCATGAAGTTAAAAAAATATCTTTTCAATGATTTCAATTTTATTTGTATACTAGCCGCCTTTGGCGACCAGCTGGTTCGCCATGAGTAATGCGTTCTAAAATTTTCAGTTAAATCACATATTCATTAGCCTAGAAGTAATTCCGGGAATTGATTGGCCTGAAAGCAATATTTTCTTTAAGATGATGGACGAAAAGTTCTAAAGGAACACCTTTTCCTAATAGTATTCTTTAATTTTATAAATCAATCAGTTTTAACTATCGGTTATGCTTCCAAAATATTAAAAATGTTTTTTTCGATGATGTTGCCAAAATATGTTTTTGTTTCAAAGAAAGCGAGAAAGGGAAAAAAGTATTGAATTAATGATACAGATAATGCAAACGATTACATAAATATGCCATTAAGTCCGGATTTCAATGGATATCCTGTCTAAATTCAATTAGGTTTACTGTAAATAAAGATAATTTATGGAATTAATGATACAGATATTGCAAACGATCTTAGAATCCTTTGCTTTGCATTTATTTTTTAAAGAAAATATCACATTTTATATTTCTTTTATTTTATCCAGTCACGTGCTGAAAGTTGCATTTCTGTAGATTTATTTTGCGATGATATATTTTTTATTTGAACTTCCGGCATTCTTTTATTTTATCCAGTCACGTGATAAAAACATGGTTAAAATATTTCTTAAAAAATTCATTAAAAATAGAAGTTTACATTATAAATTAAAAAAACTGATACCATTAGAAAGCTAATTTTTTTATCTTTAAATTGATATAAAAATCATGTTTGTGCAGTAATATTTTCGGAAGTTATAGCGGAAAAACGTCGAAATTTCGCTTAAATTTTAATTAATTCAAATTCTAATTAAAAATTCGAAAAAAGGGCTCCGAGGTGCACATTCCGGACCTCCAAGGTATACATGTACCAAATTTGGTAGATGTAGGTCCAACGGTCTGGCCTGTAGAGCGCCAACACACACACACACACACACACACACACACACGCACACACACATTGAGCTTTATTATAAGTATAGATAAATGAAGTTTCTATTTTGTTCATCAATACAAAAATAGTTGAACTACATTTTCCTACAGTTTATTTCATACAGTATAAAACTTTTAACCTGCACGAACACGTTAAGCGTGAATTAGAAAAATTGGCTTTTATCAACGTGTTGGCAAAAGCTCACATTAAATGATTAAGTCAACTCTTAGTAGAAACTAAGATTGCAAAAAGTATAATTTTCAGCACGTGTGTATATGAAATTAAATATATATGAAGAATGATATTTTCTAAAAAATTAAACGGTAGAAAATCTTTCTGTGACTTTTAAAAATACCCACATTATTAATTCAATTTTAAGGCAAACATGGTTTTATATCCCCTCTAATCAGAACACAACACCTAATTTCTAAACCTTTAGTGGTAGATGCATACATCTAATTAAAAAAGACTTAAATAGCGTAAATACTTATATTTTATGAAATTTGAGTCAATAAATGTTCAGATGAATTACGAATTCTAAATTTTTATATTGAACCTCTTGTCTGTGAATTATATTTAATAAAATATTCTTGAAACACTAATATTTTAAATTTTAAAAGATCCGCTCTTTTGCGACCAAAACTGATTGAGTTATGAACATTTGAATATTACCATTTTATGCAAGTGAATTTAGACTGACTCGAAGAAAATACGCTATACAGGGTCTGGATTTCCCCAAGGTTGATTCTTCGAAAATAAAGACATTCTAAGTTTTATAACTCGGTCGTATTTGATCGCAGAAAATTGAAATGTTATTGTGTCAAGAATATTGTACTGAGTACGTTTGAATGTTAAATTTCAATTTTGACAATTTTTTAGGTATACATTTACTGACTGAAATAAGATATTAGTTATGCCAATTAAATACTTTTGAAATTAAAACCGATTGTTTGGAAATTATTTTATTAAATAATTATTTGAGGTATTGCATATTAGTTGTAAAATATATTTTGTAGTACACATGAGATTTTAATGTTGACTCAAACTTTCTGTACTAATATTTTTAAAACACATGTTTAGTTTCAACATAATATTTCAATTTATTTATCGAAGTTTTATCACATAAATTTAAATTTCAAAATTTACAGGAACTGACAGAAAATTAGAGATATATGTATAGTATAATGAATAGAACCGAATAAGGCTTCTATAATAGTATGGCTTGTATGACTACCGAAATTCGAAATATAAAAATATATTACTAAAGAAGCTGTTGAGAGACCAAGTTACATAAAATATTTAATTGAAAATTTTAGAAAGCCTTAATCCTGGCGACGTATTTGGTAGCTAAAGGTTATTGGTTATCCCTAAAATAATCTGTTTCATGGCTTGAAACAAAGTTTATAAACTAATTTTAAAATTAACAAATTTAGAAACTACACAATGAAATCAGAAAATTGGTTGCTCATTATATTGAATACACCAGTTTAACCCCTTGTTGAACATTAGTAGCAGATGTCTCAAGTAAGGCATTCAAAACATATTGTTTCAAAACAACATTCAATTTGCAAACATAAAAGCATTATAAATTCGCTCGTAGTGTGGATTTTTTCCTTTAACGAAACTGAAACAAATCAGAGGGCCGATTAAAAAGGAAAATGACTATAAAAAAGTATCAAATATTTACAACATATAAAGAATGTACCTGATAAATTCGACAAATCTCTTGAGAATATCATTGAATCGTACTAAATCAAATGCATTTAAAATGAGCAAATATTTTATTCAAAATTTTTCTGTTAATGCTAAAGTCATTATTAATTTTAACTTTTTATTAAAAGAGAATGCTTAAAATTTGTAATGATACACTCGACTTTTTAAAAATCTTGGTTTAAACACATTAAAATATTAAACATGTTTGTGATATATTTATAAGATTTCTTCATCTATGCATTTACTGTCACTTGAAACCTATAATTTGAACACAGCGCTGATATTCTGTTGGCACATGGGATCAAAATTGAAACGGATAGACTTAAAAGGGGGGGTGGGCGTGTCCCTCTGTGAGAACACACAAACAATGCAAAAGTAATTTTCTCAAACCGCGTAAGTAAAAATAAACCAATTATTTGCATTCGCAAGTCAATTTTGAAAAACAACAAAATATGACGGGCGAAGAACCAGTTATTAAATAACCAAAACTGAAATGCACCAGTTTTACTGCAGCTTCTGAATCTGGCGCGAAACCAACTGATCAAGTTCGCTGTTGGTTGCTAATTTTTGCGGATTATTGTTGAGGAAGCCGAGAACGATACTACCATGTTGGTTGGACTTTCCAACAATGTAATGAGAAAAGGAATTTGCGGTGATGTTTAGAACCCGAAGGAAGGAAAAGGATGTCTGAGCATAGAATTTGACAAATACGAAATTGTGTTATATTTGACTTGTGATTCATAATTTCAGACGTTTTAAGAAGTATGCATGATGTTTACATTTCTTCAGTATTAACGCATTATGTTTCCTGCGATTCTCAAAGGAGAGGTCCATTAACAAATTTTTATTATCAGCATTCTGTTTATGGGACATCATTGATGGCATTCACAGCTGAGTTGCTAGACTACCGAATAGGAGCCACGAATCTCGCTGTCATAATTTGGGCATGAATGTGAGGATGCAGTGGGACTATCGAGCGGATGCCTCAATATTTCCAAGCGATACACGGATCGATGTCTGTCACCGAACATGAATTCTAACTCCCGCTTTCGTCGAATTATTGTCTCCCACCCAACAACCATTCAACTTTGAGGCACATCAAGCATATCAAGATGAGCTTTTCACTCATTTCACGATACAAACATGCGTCAAGATACAAATACAGCAAAACAAATATTAAGATACAAATAAATTTAGCGTGCATCAAGTCTATAGGCTTCGAGCATAAAAATCTTCGATCCCGATTTTAGTTTTTAGTTTAGTTAAACTTATGTCCTATTTTTAAGCAAAACTAGAATTATTTTGAAAAGGACCTTATAGTTTTGAACCACTGTCAGCTGACGAGAACGACACCTGAACTTTCACCCCTTTCTCCAAATGTCCTCAACACACCAGTGGGAGGACGTGTGCCAGACCCGCTGACATGGTAGTTCTTCGGTAGAATTGGGCCCAGAACCCGAATCCCTCTGTTCCCGAAGCCGAGACCTTACCACCAGGCCACGACGACCTTTTTTCTTCAGTCCCGAAGTTAAAACCTCGTAACAAATCAAAGCCTCTTTGTCAGCTACCCAGGGAGAATTAGCGATGAAACTTAAATTTAGGGAAATATGTTTACTCTGAAAGATCTAGATATAAATATTTTAAAGACTCCCATCAAAAGATCTAGTTTGCGCCATATGCCCGTATTAACACAAGTTTTAAAATAAATGAAAAAATGAGGTTTTATCAAATAAATGACATGAAATGATGCTTTATCAAAATTAAAATATTTCCATCATTTCAATATTCATTAATCTCCGAAGGAATTACGTGAACAATGCTATTGAATGCTATAGATCTATTTTAAATAGTATTTAAAGAAGGAAACAGAAAATATAAAAATACAGTTTTGTGAAGACAAAGCAATATATCTTTAATATGACATTTCTTTCCATAGATACGGTATACTCTGCAGGATCGGATTTTATATAGTTCAATGATTTACGAACTAAAGCATTTTTAAACCATAATATAATAATAATAATTTTATTATTTAAACTCAGAAATTCGCAATTTAAAATTAAATTATTCCATGATTTCTTAATCTGCAATTATTTCAAAATATTTAAACGGTATATTACTCCAGATTAAAGCAGGGTTTAGAAGTTACACCAACAAATTGGATGTTTTTATGGTTAAAAGTAAAAACTTCTATAACTACCGTTTCGGAACTTATTGTGGTTCGTAAACATTTTATTATTTTCCCACAAATCAAGTTAAACTTCAGTAATTGCATGTATTTTTTCTAGAGTAGTTTCAGATTTATAAACAAATTTCATTTATAAACAAAAATAATTTCACTTTCTTTGGTAACTGAAATCTTCGTTTCAAAATATTTTCTTGTATAAGAAAATAAAGAATACAGCTGTTAACAATTCCACCAGGCTTAGAAAATTGCGAGCTTACAGAATTGAAATATAGCCTTTAAAATGAGAGTTGAAACATCCAGTACGTTCTTTATCCAAGCAGAGTTTGATTTTTTTTTATTTCATAAAACTAGGATTACAGCATTTTTTCTTGTTTTTTCCTCGAAGTGTGATCTTGAAATTAAAAGCATCATATTTGTTTAGCTGATGGCAAACAACTGAAGTAAATCTTTAAAAGTTTCTGAGAACTTGGAAAGTAATTTTCTTTTGTAAATTCTAAGAAAGGCTTAACATTTTTTTTGAAGGTGAATAAAATTTTGTTTGTAGAACACTTAAGGAACAGATTTATTGGTCAAAATGTTATAAATTATTAATGGCATTAGACTAGGATTATTCTGTTACATTTAGCATTTCATCTAAAAACTGAAGACTGGTTAAATGAAATCTAAAATAACAAATCATTTACCCTTAAATTAAATATAAAAAAATATCTAGGACATGCCTTCTTTAAAGAAAAGCCCGAAATATTTTTGTAGAATTTCGTAGCATTTTTACACGATTTAGTGTCTTCCATTATTTCATTTGAGATAGATACAATATGTACGTACAGTTATTCTTTAAATCAAAATTATTTTGTGTGATAAGGATGAAAATTAGTAGAAGAAATTAAGAAAAATAAGTTCAATTTTTTTCTAGTTCTCTGAACTATTGCCTGTATGAAATATAAATATAATTAAACCAATGGGAGTATTGTTCCAGAAACTTCCTCTCAAGCTCGCCAATTAAAGTCATGTTCTTCCATATAAAATTGTAGATCCTGGGTAAGGCTGCGAATAATTTGCATGGTGTTGGTGAATGATTGTTAGTACATTAAATCTTTTGTGTGAATCTAGCATTTTTACTGAATCATTGTATTTTCAACCGGACGGTCAACCGTTTGACGGATTTGGTTCAAAATTTTATATTTTAGGAGTCAAATCTGTGGACCAAATTTTATGTACCTATTTCTTTGCATTTTGTAATTAACAAGTTTATTTTTACTCTAACAGCCAAATTTCCCCTGAATTGATTTCATTAAAAAAAGATTCAAAAAACAGATAGAAATAATGCCAAAAATGCCTTTTTGAATCGGGGAGGTTTGAAACGTGGAGAGTTGGGAATGTCTCGTGTTCGAATTTTTTGAAGATGATCACAATACTTCCTCTATATTTTTTATACAAAATAAAGTATTCAAAAATATTTTATCCTTTAAAAAATTCTTGGAAATTAAATGTTATAAATTTGGTTAATCTTTTTAAATTTAAATATAACGAATAATATGTTGGATATATCTGTATTAAAGCACATTCAAACTATTTTCGTATATTTTAGTTACTTTCATTTTGTTTTCATTTGAAACATATGTGTGTACTTAACATTTTGCCTAACATTAATATTATTATGAGTGGAAAAAAACATAAAAATGAATTGGATATAAAATTAGAAAAATTATTTCAACTTTCTCTATCTCGCTGGTATAAATTAGAAATAATATAAAAACATAAAAATTAAGTCTAATTCGTTGCTGAAGAAAATAAATTCTGTATTTTTCAACGGATGATTCCAAAGCCTGCATAGCCAAAAGTGTAAACTGTTTAAATGCTATAATTCTTTTTTATTGAAGGAATTTATTGCTTTTTATCGCATAGTAACTTCAAAAAACATATTTCCTATTATCAATTTCTCTAAAAAGTAATTTAAATTTAATTTCAAATTTTTTTCAATCATCTATTCTTTTTATTGATTAATTAAAAATATTCATCAAAAAGCGGAACATGATAAATTAACAGAGAAATAATATTATATTCGTGCTTCATAATCTTTATCAGATTATTTTCGTAATAAATTTGCCTTAAGTTGTGTTCCTTAAAATCGATCAAAGTAAAAAAATTTAAAATTTAGTGAAATATTTCATCACAAAATGCCGAAAGTGTGCTTTATAATGGATAATACATTTACTTCTCTTACACTAAAGTAGCAAAACACAATAAAAGTCATTGGGTAAACAAAGTAAACAAGTAATATATAAAAAAAATTAAATTCAATTCCTACTTAGGTCAACAAGGAATTTTATATTTTAGTTACTTTTTATTAAAAAATTATTTAAAAAATTTATTGATTTTCGCAAGAATTGACCTTGTATTCTTCACCTTCACGTGAAAAATAATGAAATCCTTGCATTTTACCGATTGAGCTACTGCCTGTTGATTTCAACTTTCATTACAATCTCTAAAACTCATTTTAAAGTTATAAAGGTTAAATTATATTAATGCATTAATGTTTGAAAAAAACTCTATTAAACACAAGTGTCATTCGCTACAAGATTTAAAAAAAAAATCTTTTGAACTTTAGTGGGTGAATATAAAGTATTTTATTAATGATTAAAAACTTTAAACAAAATATATAAATAACTAAATACATATAGGAATAGAGCTTGAGCTAATAGTAGGAATTGAAAAAAGTTAATATTAAAATGGTAATTTACTTTAATTATCACATATATTTCAATGTCAGTGCATAAAACATCTGTATTTTATGGAATGCTTCATTAATTTTAGACGAAGTATGAAATACGAGAATTATTTCGCCTTAACATTTTCACTAGGCATTCTATATAAATGCTATTTAGATGAAAACATAAAAGATAATAATACAAAGAGAGAGAAATTAAATTTAAGAGACAAAAATTTTGAAAAAATTAGAGTACCATTAAATATTTTATTCCATCATAAATATAAAAATTTTATAAAACAAAATAAAATATGAATCAACTTGTTGCATAAAGAAAGGAAATTAAAAGAATTTAAATTTATTTTATTTCTTGTAAAAAGTAATTATTAATGTATTTTATACTTCACCTTGAAAAGGATACTCTTAATATGTATAAAATATTAATCCTTTCAACTTTGCAACTTCTAAAATTGCGTATGAATTTTACGAAATGTTAGATCTCAAAATCTGCTGGTATATCAAAGATAATCAAATTAAAATTAAAATATAAACAGAAAACAGCAAAATTTGAAAGCCAAATTAGTTTTAAGAAATTTATCAGCGAGAGAGAGAAACCCCTAAGTTGTCAACAACGGACTTCAATATCTGCTGGTATAGCATTGAAAATAAAATTAAAATGGAAATTTAAACTGAAAACAGTACAATTTTAAAATCAAATTAGTTACAGAAAACTTTATCAGAAAAAAAAGAAAGAAATCCCTGATGTTGTGAACAAAAAGCTTCAAAACCATATTCACTATAAGAAGAACATGACTTCTCTAAGGCGATATGTTAATATACTTTATATAAATTATTATAGTTTTTTTAAATAAAAGATTTTTTAAACTCTTAAATTTTCCCATTTTCAATAAAACTTAAAATTCCATTGCTAAAAAAATGATAGAAAGCGATTGTTCTTGGCAAATTCCCGATCTTGCGTTAAGAGATTTAGCGGTTTGTCTATAATAATCATATAATAAGTATCATGTCAACCATTATTATAGAATTAAAAATATCCATTGCTCTTTCAAAATTATTACCTTAACAGACATTCAAAGGTTTTCGTAGAGAATGAAGGAAAACGCCACCAGACAAAGTAGCCTTGACTTTTCGCTGCTGGGCGCTCCTGGGCGTTACAACAGGAATTCTCCCTCCGGGATTTAGGAAAGTTGTCCGGCAAATGATCGTCTAACACCGGGCTTTCGAAGAAGGGTGGTATTTCGCCCGACGCACGCGCAGTGGATCTGAACGAAACCTGCCAATGGCTAATTAGTTCTGTTTATCAAATACTATCATTTTCGTTTGGAAATGACGAATGTGTAGAATTCTGAGAACATGGTAATCGAAATGACATTTTTCCATTGAATTGAGACAGCTCGTTTCCCAATTTCCTCCAATCATCAGGCAGCGTAAATGAATAGTTAGAACTTCTCCCTTACCCTCCTCCCCTTAGCTGAGTTCTATATGCATAAGTTACTTTATTCATTCAAAGCTATTTAATTAAAATACCGAAAGGATCTGCAGACGACAATGTCTCTGAGTAAGGATTGCAAGATGCCTTGTTGATAGTTTCCATTTGTATAACCAGACGATTGAAACTAAACATGGCTTTGTGAAAAACTTTCTTGAGTATTCAGAATGCTTACTAAAAGATCCATTTTTGATCAGATTTTGAACAGTAAAAAATTTCAATTTTATTATTGTATTTATTTTTATTTTATCCATTGATCTTTACTTAAAATATGGGGAGGCTCTGATATTTTGATTAAAGTTAACAGTTTCAAACATGTCGATTTCACTGTACATTATGAAGATAATCAATTTGGCTTATTCGAAATTTTATTGCTATAATTAGAGAACATTTAAATTATAGGCAAAGTTAAAAATGTTTATTGGTTTTAGTAGTGTAATGAAATGTATCAAGATGACGAAAGGAGTTCTTCGAAACGCATGAAATTTTGTATAAAGAAATTTCTGATAAAACTTCTATAACGATTGATGCTTGAGTTTTCATTTCAATTTTTTTAGTCACTTGCATAGAAAATTAATAATTTTGATGGTGCTATTAAATGTTACTATCATAGCATTTTTCAACATTTTAGAGCCAAGATGGCCTGGTATATGTTCTCGACTGTAGGTTTGTAATTTAATTCCACCAAAGAATTTCCGCGTAAGCCGTCGAGGCTAAATATCTTCACGTTGATGCGGTACTGCACTCCAGAAAAGGGGAAGAATTTACCATCTCAGGTATATTCCTCGTTACTGACTACAGATTAAAATTTACAGCACCGTCCAAAAATAGCCTCAATGTTTTAAAATGGAACGGTTGATTTATCGTTACTCACTCACATACTTAAAACACACACAATTATCCACAATTTGTTAAATTAATATCAAAAAAAGACAATTTTTATTTTTACCAGCTATGCAAAAATAGAGCATATTATTAATTATACATATTTAATTAAATTATATAAGCACATTTAATGGGAACCGAGAGATCGCTCTGAGTAAGGATTATTAAAATATGTTTTTTATTGTCAGATTTTTTTAGCCGCTGATTTTATCCATCTAGGCTATTCATCCTGTAACTGGATCCTGTTTATAAAATATTCATCTAAACTTAATTTAAAGCATCAGAATATCTCTAAATTAAAATTATGTCGAATTTAATTTAATTATTTCAATTTTTCATAATGGCGTGTAATTTTTGATTGAAGATCGAAAGTATTACAAAAACGATTTATCTTTCATGCTCAATCTGATTATCATTGCCCACTGTTACATTTTTTTCTACTTACCCCCCCCCCCTTTCCCCGAGACCATTTCAAGTGCCCTTAGAAATATACTTACCACAAGTTGAGAAACGCTATACTAGAATCTTATTATGAGATTTAAGTGCAGAAAAAATGCTTGCTGCAAGTATGTTTGAAAAACTGAGTTTGTATGTAAAAATTGTTTTTCATAAGAATTTTTATAATAAATGGTTAAAACTGATTATTTTTCATAAAGCTAATTTTGATAAGCGAAACTGCTTTATTTCAGTAAAAATAAGTACATAATCAAAGGGCATAAATTTAGCGCTAATGGTTTCCATTTTTGTAATTAGATGATAAATATGAAATACAATTTTGTAGTATACTGCATTGAATATTAGTGATATACCCTCAATACATTGACTGTTACCTGATACCCGACTCGCTCATGATTCACATCAAATATCTAGTTATTTTACAACTATTATCTAATGAAATATTCTACTACAGTTAAGATATAGCATAGAAGTCCTCTAATCAGATTAAGGATACAAATCGCACATAAATTCTAATTGCGATTTATTAGCAAAAGAATAATCATTTTAACCCTTTTGCTGTCCTCTCATGCCAGTGATTTTTTTTTGCTCTGTTTTTTCCCGTATTCGAGTAAACAAAAATAAAAAAAAATTCAAACAGATGAACCTTTCCAAAGCTTCTTAAATGTTTAAAAGCTTTAAGATGTTGAAGAACGCTTGAAGTGCGTTTCGGTCGCCCAACAGAAGTTTCACTAGAACTCGCTAGACGCGTTACGGACGACAAAGAGGTTAACAATGATATTTGTTTCCCTTCATACAGCAAATTATGCAATTTTTTGAATTAATGGTTAAAATTTATACTCGATGTTACATAAAATGTAAAAAATGTCCAGCATATAGAATGCACTATTTATGGAGTAGTCGAAATCTATTTCAAAATAATTTCACTGAAATATTGGGGTTGTGACATTAGCCTTTCTCAGGATACTTTTTATACCTTTAGTTTTGGTCGCAGAACAGTGAAATTTTGCAAGTAGCTACAAAGTAATTCATTCGATTAGATACGTAATTTTAAAAGCTTTGACTTGAACTGCAGAATGAGAAATTTTAAAACTACTCTTTTCTTTTATGAAAATTAAATAGCATTTCGTGGGGAAACCTGTAGTATTCTTTTGTTGAAGAATACATCAGTTTCCTTAGAAAGAATATACGGTAAAGTTACAATAAAGGTGATTATTTTATTATTCGAAGTTGCAAGTTAAGCCAAAACAGTTGTTTGCGTGTAATCGAGAAACCTATATCCTGGTAGAAAGAGTCCTTCTCTCCCTGCAAAAGTAAGTAAATTTGAAATCAAATAATTAATTTACTTACGTCAAAATTGGTTCTTTAATATTTAAAATTGCAAAAAATGTAATTTTTTTTATCAGTGTGTTTCGAAATCTGAAGGACTTTAACTCTCTCAAACAGAGCGTCAGGAGCCTCTTAAATATCTCGAACGAGTGTTTTTATTCAGGACTTGCAACATCAACACAAAGTCTTTTAAATAACTTCATTTTAAACTGAAGGTATATTAAGCTTACAAACTATGCTTTGTCATATCTTTGACAGAACATTCAATATTTCAGCCTTAAACCATGACATTTTCAGTTGCATAAAAATATGCTTTAAAATTTAAATCATTAATATCAAATACTATAATTATTGTAAATATAATTAATAGTACATTTTCAATACATTATTTTTTTCAGTTTTTAAATTTTTTAATTTCACAATTTACTTTTTTGTAAATTGTAAAATTAGAAAATTTCGCTTATAGAGAAAGCTTTCATGACAGCTGTACAAAAAATGACAACCATATGAAACAAATAGGCTTAGCATGTAAGAAGGAATATACACTGATGGGAAAAAAAAATCCCAACTCGAAGAAAAAATTATTGTAGAGTAATGAAATTTGGACAATGCATTTATCTAGTTAACGTGTTTAATTGATTAAATTTTCAAGATCACAGGTTAATTTAAGCTCAAGTAAATGCATTTAAAATATGAAATACCGTTACATTAATTTCCTCCAAAATTTTGAAGGCAAGTCTCCAAACATGCATGCTTTGTGTCATACAGATACAGAATATCACTTTATGGTATGAAGTTCCATGCTTATGGAACTTGTTCTGTCAATACTGTGATGGTCAGTGATGCTGCGGATGATACTGGAGTTGTCGTCCAATGATATACCACATGTGATGAATTGGAGACAGATCTGTTGATCTCTCAGGTCAGAATAACATGCCTTCTCTGTAGAGCACGTTTCGATACATCAGCAGTATGAGGGCGAGTTTTATCCGTGGAAAACTCATTCGTTGAATGTTGTTCATGAATGGTAGCACTGCAGGTTGAATTACTAGAATGACTTACAAATTTGCAGTAACTGTGTTAGGGATAATCACGAAAGTGCTCCTGCTGTCATAGGAAATTGCTCTTCAGACCATGACACAAAGTGTAGGACAAGTGTGTCTAGGCCGCAGAACGTTTGGTTGCAGGCGTTTCCCTGGCCTCCTTCTGACCAACATGCGGCCATCACTGGCACCAAAGCAGAACATTCTTTCATCAGAAAACACTACAGATCTCTCCTCCGCCCTCCAATGAGCTCTGACTTGACTCCATTCGCGTCGCAAACAGCAATGGCTTGGAGTAAGGGGAATGTACGCTACACTGTGCCTGGCTCTGAGCTGTCCTGGAAGTAGCTGATTTCTAACAGTTCGTTGTGTTACTGTGGTACCAACTGCAGCTCAAATTTCTGCCGCAGACGCATAACGATGTGTCACAATCGTACTCCGAATACTGCGGTCTTCCCTATCAGTAATG
Source organism: Argiope trifasciata (assembly GCA_026543055.1). Taxonomy (NCBI): domain Eukaryota; kingdom Metazoa; phylum Arthropoda; class Arachnida; order Araneae; family Araneidae; genus Argiope; species Argiope trifasciata. Next base: position 1,080,714 of record JAPMOQ010058975.1, read on the forward strand.
CCACTTGGCCATCCGGAATCCGGTCTTGAGACAATACCATCCCTTGACCACAGCTCCAAACAATTATGCACAGTGGATACATTTCGGCCAAGTCTTTACGCAATAAAGGAAAATCCATCTGGTCGCTCTTTTGCGTGACCTCGTTTAAACTCGATGAGTAGTTGATACTGGCTTTTTCGTCTTCTTAAAGGCATTCATAGCTAACATCAACTCAATACTCTCCAAATTTCAAACATAAATAACGTCCACGAACTTAACAGCAAGAATTTAAAGAAAAGCTGATATGCAAATTCTGAGTGGCACTAACAACGTCACACTTTTGCGCGAAGTGCGGAATTTGAATCGAAGTCATCTTTCAGATGTGTGGACACGCTTACCAAATTTTGTTTATCTAAAATAAGCCTTTTTTGGGATTGGGATTTTTTTTTTCAGCCAGTGCATTTTGAAAAAAATTGCAAGCAATTCATTAGATATTTAAACTTTATATGGATATCAAAGCAGCCTTTTGAGAGAGCAGAATAGCCAATTTTAGATTAATAATAAATCAGACCGATTTAATGGTGTGTTGACTTAACAAGGGATTGCGATACCGAATACCGGTATTTTGAGCCATTTGTATTAATTTGTAATACCGGTATTCACAAGTTTAAATATGTTTTTTTGGTATTTACTAGAAATGTTTTAAGAAAGAAGAATACTAGAAGAAAAGAGACTAACCAATTCAAAGCTGATCAAGTTTATAGTAAATTTTCTTCTTATTTTTTACCCACAAACCTATAAACACTCAGAAGAATTCGGCATAGTTATCGAAGATAAAGAGCATACTAATGTTGATAGTTGTCTCTTGAACAAAAATTAGAATTAGCGATAAATAAAAAAAATTCAGCAAACCAAAATACAATACAGAAATTAGTTATATCCAAAACCATCCGACGAGAAATCGATTTATATGAAGATGAGGGATTTGGAGATAAATAGTAGGAAAAAGTATGTCGTGCATTGCTAACAGTACCCCCAACTAGTGCATATACCGAAAAAACATTTTCGACATCTGGTAATTTTTGCACAAAATTACGTTCCAGGCTCAATGATAGTGTAATTGATGCTCTTGTTGATACTGCTACGTTCAGGGGTGGCGGGGTGATCGGCTGTATACAAGAAGTGTAATTGATGCATTCTATTTTTTAAGATCACATTTCAAAAATTTCTTATAGAAAAACCGATCGAACAGTGATATTTACTTTTGTTTTAAATAAATAATATGTTCCTTCACTTTGTGGGATTCTTTATATACTGTTATAATTCATAAGTTACAAATTATTTTTTGTGACATTTACACTTCCTTATGAAACTGGCAAAAAATAAAGAAAAAGAAAGAAAGAAATACCTGTATTTTCTTTTTCTAAAAAGTCTGCTACCGATATTGAAACCGGCATCCCGATATTAAGATCTAAAAAATACTGAATACCGGTATTGAACTTTTGGTCCGATATTGAAAGGCTTAACCTTAACTGAAGCATGCCTTTTATTGGACAAAGGGGGATGTGGCCTATCTATGTAATTAAGCAGATTAAAGAGCGACTGCAGGCGCATATACTAATCAGAAGAAAAAGAATGTTTGAAATCAGATTAAAATATTTTTTTAGGGTTTCAATTCTTTATGCGTGTGCAAAAGCGTCCTTTACATACCTTTTTAAAGGACAAACAATTCAAATCTTTGAAGCATCTATTAAAGTCAATGAGCAGTGAAATTTCATCAAGATAATTTCTTTGTTGGCTTAATTTTGAACTTTAAAATTTCTTTATGATTAAAAGCTCTTGATATATCTAATGAAAGATAAGCAATTTAGAAAATCAATTTTCACAAATTAGATCTAACAACATGCGTCTTTCCGAATATTTCTGATGTATTTATTAAAAGAACATTTAATTTGCTTTGGAACTCGATTCAATTACGCTGAGATCTCTCAAAATAAAAATCTGCATCACATTTTCCTTAGGTAATTTTAGAAGGCTTTAATTGTTTATGCTGTGGATTAATTAATCAAAATAATTTGTTAACGAGTTTAATGCACCATTATCAGTTATAAAAATAGATTCGTTTTATAAAATAAATAGAAATAAGTGATAAACTTAATAATGGAACATGCTTTTAGAAATCAGATATCATAAACTAAATAATATTTGCTAAAGTCCTATAAAATTTAATATCATTTCCAATATTTTGGCAAGAAATTAATAATTAGAATTTCCTTAGTTGTTTCAATATTTCATCACCTTTTCTACTAATTTTAATTTTATATCATATTTTATTAAGAAATCAAAGAAATTCAAAAAATACAAATTTAATCATTTAATTTTTGGAAGTAGAAAATAATTCTTAAAATTAATTTAATAATTCACAGTATATAACCGTTTCCTTTCCTCTTTCTCAGTTCATCGAAAGAAATATTCCTTTAACCCTTTATCTACTGCATTATGAACTACTGAAAATTCCTTCATAAATATATTTTTTTCTAGCTGTCATATTGCTAATTAAAGGATATACAAGAAAACAAATCTCCCGGTGCGAAATTTAATTTGTTAGAACTAATTAATTAAAGTGGTACTTAAAAGTACCGTCAGTACACTATGTATAAATTTCCTCATAATAGAAAAAAAATACGGATGATATTCGTAATGAAATAAAACCTCTTAAAAATGTTAAATAACCAAAAAACACTCATAAGAAAACAAAGAAATTATCAAACTGACATAATTTTATTTTATACATAATAATGGTAGAAATTCGCATTTGATGATAATCATAAAAACGATTTTTTTTTCATTTACGCATTTTTTTTTTATTCATTCTGTATTGTCTTAGAATATTATTAACCCAATCATTATAAGATAACAGATTATGTAATGTGATTAACGGTCGAATTATTCGGTGGTACTTATAAGTACCACCGAATAATTCGACCGTTAATCAC
>JAPMOQ010058975.1:1084088-1121248 GCA_026543055.1 Argiope trifasciata
GTCGAATTATTCGGTGGTACTTATAAGTACCACCGAATAATTCGACCGTTAATCACATTACATAATCTGTTATCTTATAATGATTGGGTTAATAATATTCTAAGACAATACAGAATGAATAAAAAAAAAGCAACACTTAATTTTGGTTTGATATTATATATTTATAGCAAAGAAAAGATAAGAGTGGCAATCCGTACAAAATGGCAGCAAAAGAACACAAAGTCCGTTTGTAAATAGCTTTCTTCCTCGCAAAATTCAACAGCCTAGAACAACTATTGTCATCTATCATGAAAAAGAAGAGTTAAAAGACTGTTTCTAAAACGTACCATCAGAATATAAGTAATGGTTGTTGTGCTATAAAGTTTTAAAGTGATTGGAACTTATAAGTACCGTCAGTAGATAAAGGGTTAAATAAATTAAATGTTAGTTAGATTTTTAAATTAGGAAATATTCTCTACAAATTCAATCTATACTCTTTCAAATTTAATAAATTTAACTTTTTTTTCTTTTTAATAGAAAAAAAAACTATAACGGGAAAAAGTTAAGAATTGCAAATCGTTGACATTTTTATATTAAATAACAAAAAAAAAAACCTAGAAATTTTTTCTGCAAATATACTTTCTTTACAAATAACCTTTTAACTAAAACTTTTTGCAAATTTATTAGAAGTGATTTTAGAAAATTAACTGAGGGTTCTAAAGACTAAAGAGGAAGATAATAAAAACAGCAGGAAATTTCACATAAAATGTATGAACTATTTTTATAAAACAACAATAAAATGATCCGGTTTTCTAAAAATTCCTTTTTTCCTCTTGAAATTTCCTGTCGGTTTAAATGCAGACTAGTACACTGGGTCGTAAAACATTCCTCATATTCATTTAACTAAAAATATTTTTAAAAATGGATTTCTTTCTATAAAATACTAAAAAAAAAACAGTTTCATTTATTTATCCTGATCACGAATAAACATATAATTAATTTTCGAAAATTAATGTTTTATTATACGAAATTCATGACTTCGTTATTTTCGACTGTCAGTTTTAAAAATTAGTTCAAATACTAAATAAAAACTATGTCACTTAATCTATGAAGTAGTACTTCATAAGCTCTATACAGATTGGATGAATTGCAAAATTCTCCTGTTCAAAAATAAGTCTTTAGTTAATACTGAAATTATTTCTGAAGCATTTAATTTGAATTTTTGCCTGAATTTTTATTGCTGTTATTTTATTAGCTCTTAGCAGTTGATTTATAATAGCGTTTTTGCAAATTTTATATTTAAATTCAAGAAAATATTTAAGGGTTTTGACTATCAAGAATTTAATCTAAAAAATTGCTGACTCTTGATATTTACAAATTTTATTTAGATAAAATTATCAGAATAAATGTTATTACTGATAGAATAGAAATCAAAAATTTTAAATATAATGAAGTAATCAGTATATCTGAAGGTGAGATTAAAATTTAAATCAAAATCCTTTAAAAACTTTTAGAAATAAGTTAGCCTGGTGGATGAGGTGTTTGCTCTCCACCAAATATCTTTTATTTGTTGGAAAATACTTTTCTCTATTAAAAATGTTTTTGTAGGCGCAGAAGTTTGTAGGGCATTTTCAGTAAGTGAATTGTATATATTTTTGTGTTATAGAAATAACATATTGAATATTTTTGTGATTCATTTAATGAAATAATTAAGAGATCTTGTAAGCCATAAGTTTCTCGTAAATCTACTTCATAATTTAAAAAAAACTGCATAGTTTTATAATTGTATTTTCAAGACTGTTGCATAATTTGCTTATTATTCTGAAATTTTAAGACAGAAAAGTTGTCATCAGACTTAAGATTTATTGAGATGAGTTTTCAATTCTTAATTTTGGCGATGAATCGATTTTTTCTCTTAAACTTAAAATATTTTTTTCGAAAGATTTTCAAAAGCATACATTTTTAGAACATAAACTAACTCTAATATAAATCGTAGCGCAGATCAATCGGAATTTCGTTCCAATTCATGCTAGAAGTAATGATGCCGAAATTATTAATGTTCCCTTCTAAAAGACCTCCACTTATTGTGTTGGAATTTAATTATAAACATAAATACTTAAATACCAGCACAATTTTCATAATCTTGAAGAAGCAGATGAAGAAAATTTTAAAAAGTGCTGCGTTTATGATACGCATCATTATAATCTTAAACATACTTGAATGATGTATTATGTTTATTTCTTTAAGTAAAATAAATGAAAAATCATAATACATAATAAAATTTTAAATAAAAAATTGGGGAAAATCTCTACCATTCTGAGACGTCTGATATCTCATTTTTACCTCTAAAATAAAAAGTGCTTTTTTGTCGAGCATTAAAAGAAATGTCTAATGAATTGGAGCCACATTTCAAAGACGGCAATCAGTAGACCAATGTGGGTTTTCTAGCCAGACATAAAAAAAAAAAATGGAAATCTGCTTAAGTGATTTTTTTTTTCGTTGTGACCCTCTAGAAATCTTCTTTAAACATCGAAAGTCATATATATTTTTTTTCATTTGAGCTTTCCAGGAGCGTGGAAATTCGTCATGTGTCTTGGCTAGACTCTTTTGTATTTTTCTGAAAGGGAGTCTTTTGCTTTTTTTCCTAATTGCGTTCTTTTCTGCTATTTTCTATTCCTGAATAAGTAAAAGATAATATTTATCAAATGCTTCATAATTTTATACTATATTTCTATCATTTTTTTCTCTCAAAACTTCCAATGTTGTAGTGAAATAAAGCAGATAGTTAAGTTTTATATGGTAGTAGATATAGTAGTATTTTAGTAGTTGATATAAATATGCATAAATGGAAATTAGACTGGTGAAAATTTCCGAACCCCAATATCAGAATGCAAAGTATAATAAATACGAAACAGTTGGTGAGTGTTAATGTCCGGGACTCTCTCCATTTGCAACTGCAAGATCGAAAAAAATAGTAAAATGTACTACAAACAATTTTTTATGAATAATATAATTTTCATTTCACACCATGGAATAAAATTATCTTTAATTTAAATCCCTACGAAGGAATTTTCGTGTTATGAATTTGAAGCTGTGTACAGACAACTCTATTTATTGATGAGATCAGAAAATTAAAATAAAATATCGACATTTATCTTTCACACACACATTTAGACTGTACGTACGAAATATCTATGCTTATGAAGAGTCCATTTTTTAGTAGCAAACATCTCGGCGAAAACTTCGAAATTTATTTAGAAAACTTATTGAGTTTAAAAAGTTGTGTGGAAAACCGATCAGTCAGTAACAATCACTTGATATTAAGTGAAAAAAATTCATGAGAATTACAAGGTTGAATAATTCCACACATTTTACTATCAATGTTTTACTGTATCATATGCGCTTTTAATATTTTAAGAAAGACAGCATCTTTTACTTGAAGTGTTTACTGCTTAAAGAGATGACCACCCCGCCCCCTCTCGACGAAGCAGTATCGACGGCGATCTACTGTTGAGCTGAGTATACGCTGCCTTACTGTTCAATGAAATAAGCGTTGCTTTTTCTTCTCAAACTTAACAATTTGACTGCGAATTTCATATAAAGAAATATTTTTATTCGATAAGAAGTATATTGCGTTTTGTACTTCAATGGAAGGCAAATTTTCAACACGTCTCAACATTTAAATAGATGCATTGCTGTTCGTTTGAAATGCAAATAAATTTAATGGAACCAGAGGATTGTGTTTCTCTTTAAAGCATAAAAAAGTCGTGCCGAAATCGTATCTTTTGGTCTAATGTTTCATGAGGTCTCTTGGTTCTGCCATCGCAGATTGCGACAATGCCGTCTTCATAAAGCAATGGATAGGATTTTAAAAGAAAAAATTTTACTTTCTTGGGATATGATTAAAACCCATTTTCTTTAAGCTGCGCAAGTTCCACTATTATGGCATTTTTAGTTTTTACGGCATTTTAGTTTAGTTTTCTTGCCTCGCTAAAAACGGACCAACGTGCGATACGAAAAATATGTATGGGTGCTTACTAAGGGCCACTTATGGGCGAAAATAATCATCGCAAAAGTTTATTTAGTCATTTTCAAAGAAATAAGAATATGGGTAACTCTTAAATAACAAAGACATTTCTATTATTCTAGTTAAAAATCATCGCGTATTGAAATATGTGTCAATCAATTTTCTTTTTTAGTTTAAAAAATATTTTTGGAAATAATTGTTTTTCTATTATCCGATAGTTGTATCTCAAAATGTTTCCTTCCTCGTTTGTATTCAGTAATCATTTAAAATTAATATTGTTACTAACAATTTTTTCTGGTGTTACCAGTGATTAATTTTCAAGAAAATATGTTTATGTCGTAAATGTTTGAAGCATTATTTTCCTTGCTTTCTTCGTTTTCTTTCAGTATATAGAAGAAATAGATCCTGATGACAAAGTTCCATCTTTGGGTTCAAAACTCGATTTCATCGAAGATCTATCATACACACTGGATATCCCATCCTTCAGCTGTCATCTATGCCAGTAAATAATGTAATAACTTGATCTCGGCCGATCAAATAAGAGAGAAGAATTTCAGAGAAATCTTTTATTTACAGCCATATATGCGCACATATATACAGAAGCACAATTTGTTCTAATCTACGCAAACTATTTGCTATTTACACAACAGACGAAGGTGTATCGTGATAAACTGGTACCTCAATTGTGTGAAATTGAAGGTTTATTGTGAAAAACGTTCATGGAAAAAGTTTTTCATTAATTCGGAGAAATATACCACAAGACGTCAACAGGTTGTTAGCCAGAACCACTACCAGGGTGGAGCGTCCAAATCCCTCAGTCCGAAATCCAAAGATCTCTTAAGGTGGGTTCAGACGAGGCGTATTATTGTCCGCAAAAATTCTCTCTGTTGTTGTCCCGGCATTGTCCTCGTGTGAACACTTGAGACAACGCGGAAAACGTTTGTCTCGACGGGACAATCATTTGCCATTGTCCCGCTCTGGTCACGTGTTTTTCCGAAAGTAGGCGGGATCTTATTGCGGACAATAATAAGCTTCGTCTGAACCCACCTTTACTCTCATCAAAGACAAACCATTTATTTATCGCTGTCCAATATCCACCTCCTCAATCTCTATTCGTCCACATCAGTTCACCATCGGCCAATCGTCCAGTAAAAATTTCCCTCAATTGCGGTACCAGTTTTTCGTGGCATGGGACTGTGCATCAATGACGCGTTCTAGCAATTGACCTCTCTGGAACATGTGCCAATGATATTTTTTCACAAACGGACCACCCGGCATCCAGATTTAGACACTCCTTTCTTTTGAAATTGCGACAGGTTTCTTCCCCACAATAATCTCGAATTGTGGTCTTCGGCGGAATTACTAATGACCAAAGGTAACCACCACTCTAAAGACCACCCAACCAGCAATCTGGTTTTTTTTTTTTAACAATGGAGGGTGTTAACCGGTCTTGATCATCTGTCTGGAAATGCTGCTTCTTGTGAATAGGACATGGAAACGTTACAACACTCTAATACAGATACAAAAGTACGGGATGGCCATGTTCACTGTCCATATATATGCATTAAATTCTTTGGGATCAATTGCTTTTGTGCTGCATAGTGGGAAAGTGTTGAGAGATCTTTTTTATATCCTCAGCATTTTATCTGACCATTGCTCACAATTACGTGGACAGCTTCACATCAATTCTCGCGTAATTTTTAAACGGGGCGTTTATTCAACTAAGCTAAGATTGTTGATAGTAAAGCCATTCACTGAGTTTAAGTGAAGAGAAAAAGTTAAAAGTTTGAATACTGACATTTATTATTGCAATATTTTTTTTGACAGAAAGATTCTTTAAATTATCTCTAGTCTATCATTGGTTTAGTGGATTAAGGCATACCAGAGATGATTAACATGAATCATAAGAAGGTTAAGGTTCTTTACTCCGGTTTCATTTTTAACCAACGTTATTCGAAATCTGATAGGTTGATTTGTTAGAAGTGAGGTGTTCGCTGCGGTCGTGCTGAGTGCATTAGATATTCCTCTTAATAAAACATACACTGATGGAAAAAAAATCCCAACACCAAGAAAAATTATTGAACAGTAATGAAATTTTAGGAATACCTTTGTCTAGGTAACATATTTAATTGATTAAAGTTTCAAGATCACAGGTAGAGCCATTGGCGAGAAGAGCCATTTCAAATGTGAAATGGTGGTACATTAGTAACCGGTGTAACCGCCAGAATTTTGAATGCAAGCATGCAAACGTGCATGCATTGTGTCGTACAGGTGTCGGATATCAGTTTGTGGGATGGAGTTCCATGCCTGTTGCACTTGGGTGGTCAATGCAGGGACGGTTAATGCTGGTTGTGGATGACGCTGGAGTTGTCGTCCAATGATATCCCATACGTGATCGATTGGAGAAAGATCTGGTGATCTAGCAGGCCAAGGCAATATGTCGACACTCTGTAGAGCATGTTGGGTTACACCAGCGGAATGAGGGCGAGCGTTATCCTTTGGAAAACACCCCCTTGAATGCTGTTCATGAATGGCAGCACAACAGGTTGTATCACTAGACTGACATACAAATTTGCAGTCAGGGTGCGTGGGATAACCACGAAAGTGCTCCTGCTGTCATACCAAATTGCTCCCCAAACCATAACTCCAGGAGTAGGCCCTGTGTGTCTAGGCCGCAGACAGGTCACTAGCAGGCGTTCACCTGGCCTCCTTCTAACCAACAAACGGCTATCAATGCGACCAAGGCAGAACCGGCTTTCATCAGAAAACACAACAGATCCCCACTCCGTCCTCCAATGAGATCTAGCTTGACACCACTCACATCGCAAACGGCAGTGGTTTGGAGTCAGTGGAATGCACTGTACAGGACGTCTGGCTCGGAGCTGTCCTTGAAGTAACCGATTTGTAACAGTTCGTTGTGTCACTATGGTTCCAACTGCAGCTCGAATTTCAGCTGCACACGCAGTACGATTAGCCACAGCCATACGCCGAATACGACGGTCTTCCTCTCAGTAGTACCACGTGGCCTCCCGGAACCTGGTCTTCTTGAGGCAGTACCTTCCTTTGACCACTGCCGCCAATACTCATGCACAGTGGATACATTCCTGCCAAGTCTTTCAGCAATATCGCGGAAAGAAAACCCACCTTCTCCCAGCCCTACAACACGAACTCGTTCAAACTCAGTGAGCTGTTGATAACGGCTTCTTCGTCTTCCCAGAGGCATCCTTGACTAACATTAATCCACTACGTCAAATCTCAACTGTAAATAACGATCACGAACCTTACAGCGCTTATTTAAAGCAAACCTCATTTGCATGTTCATAGTGTCGCTACTAGCGCCACACTTACGCGCGTAGCTCGAAATTTAAATCGACGTCATCTTCCAGATGTATAAACACGCCTACCAAATTTCGTTTATCTAGCACAGCTCCTTCCTAGTATTGGGATTTTTTTTTCCATCAGTGTAGATGAAATTTAACACTAGCTTGAGTGTTCTTTCAGGGAAACCATCCCTCTCTCTATATCAGACTTCAATATCAAGAGACCAAAGTTGCTTTGTTCTGAGAAATAGCAAAACAATTCAAAGGAGGGTTTAGATGTCCTGGTCGCAAGTTCTAGGGGGCTCCATGGAGACAAAACAATTGTGCGTTCTCATCTGTTTTTAAAATCACATACGATGAAAGGACTAAGAATTAATATTGTGCACAGAATGCCATGTGCTAAGCTGTTGATCGCCAGTGAAGGTGAAAGAGCTATATTTTTCCCAGGAAGTTAATTACTTTGATATAAAAAAGATACATTTTCTCTTTCTCATGATCCCATGACCCAAGTGAAATAAGTACCTCCTATTCTTAATTTTCATTCCCCGAGGGGGCACTCGAAATGAGGTTGAGATGCTGTCTCCTCCCATCGATGAAGGGACGTGCTCCCTTAGGGAAGGGTTGTACCATTGCCGGTGATGGCCCTGATGAATCAACCATAGTTCCCACCAGTTGCTGTTGTGACGGTCCAGTCATCTAATATTTATTATCTGTGTGCTTTCGGGAGGATCAGGGGAATCAGTGATATGCCTACTCTCAATTTTCTGAAAAATTTATCAGTGGTCGATTCTCTTTGAAAAGAATTAAAAGCTGAGATATGCTCCATCATAAAAATTATAGTATCACAATTATTTTCGTTAAGGTCTTCTTTACAAAATGTGTCCCTATTCATTTAAAAGCTCTTTCATTCTTCAGAGTCAGACGCAGCGATTTGTTTTTCAAGCGTAATTTATTGTACAACAATTAAAACTTTTCTCATTTTTCTTTCCAAAGGAAATGTCGGTAAATTTTTATTCCTATTAATCGTAAATAAAGTTAAGCAATTAATGTCATTAGCGATAAGTACTTAGTTTGTTCCGAATAAACTTTTCCAGCATCTAGGTAAAGAATTTATAAAAGCTGAGGGTTGAGTAAAGCTTATGTTTCTACGCTTGATTTAAAGAAACATTCAACTTCGAAAGTGAAAAAAAAACCTTGATAAAAATTATCTTATAAAAATACAGAAAGATCGTGCAATTTAATTTTTTAATTATTATTATTTTTTTCAATTTTTAGAATCATTGTTTCTCTGTTTGGTGTTGTGTGAAATAATATTTTTTCTTTCATTTTCGTTTGTCGGTTTAAGTTTCTTTCCATCAGAAAAATTTCGTAGAAATTCAAGACTGTTTCGAACTAAAAAAAATTAAAAATTGGGGCATTTTAAAAGAGTTAATTATCGTCAGAACTTTTGAGAATGCATAAAAAATGAAATAATACAAACAAATGTTGCTTCTAATTAGTCGTTTGGGGACAATTAAATTTGTCATCGATTTATTTAGTGTATGCTAACATTAACAAATGTTGCTGAAAGTTATTTAGTGGAAGTTAAGAAACGCTTGTTAGAAGAAATTTCTTATGCGGTAAGATTATAAAAGAATTATGTTGATATTTTAAATAAGAAGGGTAAATACGATACCATAAAATCACAAAGCATTTTAAAATGAAATAATGGTTGCATTCGTTGACATTAAGGTTATAAATTCGGAAGAAAGTGCCCATGATTTTAAAATTAAGTATCCGATAGTTGTAAAAATACGAATCAATAGATCGATAGCATCGACAAATAAAAGCTACATTATATTTAATTGAAAAAAATGGTTTGCTTAGAATTAAGTGCTCGACTTCGTTGCCGTGGTGGTGGCTATCAGGTCCAGAACCCGATTCCTCTCGGGAACCCTCGGGAGCATTAAATCTGGCATAGAGACCCAAACACCATTCTGCTGGTGTGGCTTGAAAGTTTGGGGAGGTGCTAATACCCCAAGTGTCGTCCTCACAATCTGGCCGGGACAAAAATGCAAAGTAGGCTTAAAACAATCTTCATATTGCTTCTAAAAGTAACGTTAATGTAACCAAACTTATCCGAAAATTGTTTATTTTTAAATTTTCGGTTTTTGCATACTTTTAGACATTGAAATTTTTTCAAAGAAGTTATTAAAATATTTAATTTAAATTTTATTCATTTAAATTTAAAATAAAATATAAAGGATTTTAGAATAATATGAATTCTAATGACAAATCAAGAGCAACCAAAATTACAATTAGTTCTGATACAGCGCAATAAAGTCCAACATCATGAGGAAGATATTTATTTAACGTGTTTCTTTAATTTTTTTTCTTGTTTTGAAATCAAGTATATACATATATCTGTTGTTTATAAACGAATAGTGAAACTAACAACTTTAAAAACAAAATACAAATAATACGCACTGACGAAATTTAAAGACATGCTTGATTTTATATAAATTTCTCCAATAGTGAATGCTTTTTAATGCTAAAGCCAGTACAGTAGATTACAGTATAAATGGATTCGTATTACATGGCAACTAAAACAACAATTGTGACGAATACTGATAGAGTGCGATAAATAGTCCATCTTTAGTGTAAGATATATTTAGAATTTTTACCTAGTTTTTGATTTCTTTTTGATCAGAAATCAAAAGTTTGCACTAGTCAGTTTCTTATATAAGTACATTGGAAACAGCGTAAGCGCAATTTAGAGATGTTTGAACTTAATTCAACCGAAAATGAAATATCCCAGAAAAAGAATTTTCATATTCCGCCTGAGGATATCTTCACATTATTAGAGAGCCCCCTTTATTTGTATATTCTTCTAATTCACTTATATCATGGCTATTTCCTTCGTTGTTACTTCAGGTAAGGAGAATGAAAAAAAAATAGAAGGGAAGATTGTGTTTATTTTGAACTATTCAAGTGTTTGAATGATAGAAGAATGCTTCAATTATATGGAGAAATGCTTGACTGTTACCAAATAAATATTAGTATTAATATTATTCTGTGCAATAAACGTCTTTCAATTCCATTTTTTTTTTCATCATTGAGGCTTGTAAGATCTTGAAAAGGGAGGGGGTCATTACGTAAGACATTATTCTGCTTGTCCTTCTACAAACTCCTTTGGTGCTGTTGATAAACAATTATCTCTGCTATTTTTAACAGATTTTGCTCAACATCTTGTTATTGTTTAAGTCTTCTCTTGGTTTTCCAGTCAAATGAGCAACCAGGGAGAAAAGTGTTTCTGCTTATGCTGTTGGAAAGAATTCCTGTATGTGTTTCATGCAATTAATTATGCTTACCAAGAGATATATTAAATGTTGTCAAATAGTTCCAGTTACTATTTTCAACATTACGCAATCTACACTTGAGCTTGAGAGGGAGCGCTAATAAAATTTCTATCTTTAGAAGCACTTGGGCGAAATGATAACCAGAAAGAGAAGTTTCTATTTAGCAGGCTGGAAGGAATTCTTGCATATGCCTCGTGCGTTCAGTGATGCCTAGAGATATGTATTAAATGACTCACTAACACGCATACTTCAATCTGCTCTTTTAATAATTTCAACAAATTTGCAGGTTCGCTTGCTTTTTGAAGGCAGAATGAACATTCTAAGCAATTTCTGAACAATTTCTCTACTATTTTCGTGAGATTATATCGAATCATTCCTATGCTGTAAACAAATTCATTAAAAATTATTTTCAACTAATAAATTTTATGGTAAGGAATGAATGAAGGAATAAGATTCTGTAAAAAATCAAATTATTCCCTGCTCTTGAAATTATAACGTAACTTTTTTTTGCAATAAACATTTTCAGTTTTCACGATATTTTTATGTTTAACATCGCCAAGGTGACAATTTTTGTTTTAAATCTAGATTTTTCTTTGTGAATTGATAAAATTCAGTGGAATGTAATTGAAGGTGACATACAAAACAAAAATAATATACTTAAACGAGTTTTTTTGCGAAACTCAATTAGTATATACTTTTGCAACACAGGAAAGAGGTATTAAAGTAGATAAAAATTTCATATGTCTGGAGTACTTTCAAATGTAGTTATCGTTATAAAATTTCCTTTTGAAAAAAAGTTCAAAATACACCAAAAATATCTGCATAGTAATACGCAATATAATGAAATATTTATATTAAATAAGTGTATAAAGAATTATTTTTAAATTCTTTTTCCAAGCTATTTTATAATTTCAGTTTCCATTTTGTATTTTAATGAAATTTTTGTGAAACCTTTTGGATGCTTTGTACATTCATTTTTTAAAATTTAAACGAACTTCACATTAATCCCCATTTTTAAAAATGATTTTCTGTTGCTGTTTTTTGTTTAATTTATATTTCTATAATTCTCTTCGAAAATTATTGCTGAATAAATTAATTCAGTTAAAAAATGAACATTTATTAATTTCCTTTTTTTGTCAACTTGGCTTACTATTTTAAAATTAGTGTGTTTATGGAATCATAAAATTAATCAGAGAAAAATCTTGGCATCAACTATAACTATCAAATTAAAGCAGAATTTAAAAAGGGATTGAATCAATCCCTTTTAAAAGTTGAAAAAGAAAATACCGGAAGCTGAAGTAATAATTACGGGCTAAATGAATTAGGGTATTTAACTGTAACATAAAAGAAGAAAAGAATCGCATAATAGAGAGCAAAAGAAAAAAAATTATATGAATTATTTATATGAATCCTAGGGTGTCTAGAAAACGATTTTCATACAATATTCAATTTTTTCCCTCGTGCAGGTTTTGCAAGAGTATCTTTTCTTAAAGATCAACAGAGAATCAACTTTTTGCTATTCCAGTATCTTTCTGAAATTTTGATCTAAGTTGCAACTAGAATTTTGTCATAAATTGTTCAACATATTAGGCTTTAAAAGTATGAAAAATCCTCTTAGAAAACTTGTTCTGATTGTCAAAATGCCACTTACCGATGGTTTTTAGACTTGTACGTATTTTCCATTTATGAAAATGTCACATATTTGATTAGATGACGAGGACGGTCCTGAAGCTTCTTCTCTCTTCAAAATTCCAGTCTCATCAATGTATGGATTTCAAAGCTCTAATGTCTGATTTAAAAAAACCCTTCGAAAAAAGAAGGGCAAAAAAATTTAAAGCATCCTTATGCTAGATCAGAAGTAAATATGGTCTAAGAAAGATAAAGTATCTGAGTTATTAAACTAAATTGCGTGTTTATAAAAATGTATTGTTTCTATATTATTTTTTATATTGCTATCTTTAAAGTTTTGACCTAGTTTAATATTTTCTTTTACGTTTGTATCATCAGATGTAAATTTATTCAATTTCATTATACTTCATATAATTTTATAATTTAATACTATTTTTCAATATAAAATACGGATACAAATCGTAGAATTTTTTAAATTGGAATTTCAACCACTTTTTAATTTTTTCCATGTTTAAAATTATTTTTTCCATATTTAAAATTATGTTTAAAGAAATTCGAATTTCATATTCAAAGTTTTTTTTACTTTATAGTCTAATTTTATCCATACATTTGATTTTTATTACTTATAAAAATTGCAGATTACAGAGCATTTCAAATTTTAAAATCAATGCTTCTATCTTGTGAAAGTGTTTACCTTCATACTAAAGCCTCTTTGACGGAATATATTTGCAATTCCTTTCTAACAATGAGAGAAAGCAGTTATCGGGGGGAGGGAAAAAGTGGGGCTTTTGTAAGGCTTTCTCACATCTGAGTAGCATTTCCAATGCAAGTAGACGTCTAGCGAAATAGGACAGCCTTTTCATGGAGTGACGCGTGGCAATAACCAAGACCTCTTTTATTGAATAATTATCCTTTCAAAATTTCCTTCCGAAAATTGGATTTGAGAAGGCATCGCAAAAATAAAAATAAAGATATCCTCTAAGTCAGAAGATCTCAACTTATGGCACAAATGGTGCATAACTTTATCAGGATGAAGGAGAACAGTTTTGTTCAAATGAATTATCAGTATAAGTGTATGATTATATCTTTTAAATTTTGCTTTAATATTTATAATTCCGATGCGTAAATATATATATATATATATATATATATATATATATATATATATTATTTCTGGACTCCGATTTAATTGTTAGGATACTATGCTATATGTTTGTCACAGAAATAAATCAGTTTTTAGATATTTCAGAAAAATTGAAAGTCTAAGAGAAAAATGAAACAAATCCCCTATAGGAGCTAAAAAAAATGTATGTATTTTGGGGTTAAATAGATACATTGAAAAGTCAACTTTTGTCGAAAATATCAAATATTATTCTTTTTAATAATTTTAAGCAGTTTTCTTTATGAAACTGTTTTAATTTCCTGCTACGTAAAATCAGATCCCTCTTTATATTTGGGTAAGATAAGTTTGAAAGCTATTTGATGCCTTTAAATACTATTTTATCAAATTCTGAATTTTGTTAAACATTTTTTGGGAAAAAATTCAATCAATTAAAATGAAATGAATATTTTTGTCCAGAATTTGGTATAGCTATTTTGTAATAGATTTTTATGCAATTTCTGAATGACAGAATAAGCGGTAGAGTCATTTCAAAAGATTTGACTGCTCTTTTAATATTTCATAATGCAAAATAAATTGAAAATCTCATGTTAAGTATCAGTGGAACTCTAGTATTTAAAGAGTGGATAAAAATACAGAAAAAAATTATTTCCGGAAGTAGGTAATATATTAAGTTCTTTAAAGTGAACAAATCATTGGATTTTGGTACTACTTTTCGGCCAAAAATAAATAAGTAAGCGATGCAGTTTTTCAGCTTTTAAAATATTTTTTGGCTTTTATTTGAAATATTTTTATTTCTAAATTGTTTTTCCAATATTTTTTATAATATTTTTCCAAAAATTCCTTTTCAACATTTGTACAGACCTTAAAAAGAAGAAATGAAATATTATTTTCATAAAAATAAATTTTTAATGTCTTTCAACACATCGTATATTTGGGAATGGAATTTTCAATCATACTATTAATTAACATATATAGGACACGATTGCAACTTTCAATCTTTAAAACTTATTCATTCACAGAAAAAAATTCCTATCTTATGCTCTTATCAACTATTTATTACAAAGTATAGTATCAATGATGGTAATTGAGAAAGGCGACCGCATTGAGGATCGGTAAAGATCATAGTGAGACGAGAAGCGTATGTTACATTCCATGAAGCATTTTAGAGGTAAACACTTAACGCCAGCTTTAACTGAAAATTTCTAATGCGTGTTTACATTTGTTACAACAGCATTCAAAAAAAGTGAAAATAATACTTTTCTGAGTTTCAGTGCTCATTTGCAAAGTAACCTATTACGTTATACATCTCTTGTATCAGTAGGATATAATACTTGCGAATAAGATTTAATTTTCGCTTCTAGATTTTCTTCTGGGAGTTGGAATGGGGTTTGCAATTCTTAAATTTTCATCGTCGCGTTCCTATTTAGGAATACTCTTTTAAATCAGTAAAGGCCTATATTTTTCGTGCATTTTCAGAAATTTATTATGTGATAGGAAATATTAAATTTAAAGATATTAAATCAGATGGAATATTCCATTTACAAAATTATAATAATAAGGTTCAGATGGAATATTCTATTTACAAAATTATATTTTATTTCAAAATTATATTGCTCTTACATCAAATTAATTTTATTATTTTGCAATTTTTTAATTAAATGAGTATTAAATTGATTTAATATCAATATTTACTAAATTTCATTCAGCATTTTCTAAATTTTTGATGATTTTAATAATTTTTTCTAAATCATTGTTGTATAAGGTTTTTATTTAGTAAATTGTGAAGAAGTATCAGGAGGTACAGTGTCACATCAGATATTTGTGCGGTATTTCAGCACTGTTTATTCGAAATCTTGCATTCCGTGAAACTCTACATCATATCGATTGCATCACTTTGAGCTTATCCACGTGGATTATCGCCATGTGTAAACTATGCATTAAACATTCCCAATTCTGTGACATTCAAGATCACTAGTTAAGTTATTTGATCTGATGTAGTTTAGTCACGTTAATGCTGTATTTTGAAGCTACACAAGGGCTCTTTTGAGATGTAACTGATAATTTTGAATTTTGATCAAAATGGCTCTTCAAGAGGTCATGTGAACTTTGATAGATTTATTGTTCGTCTTGTCTTTTGTTAAAGGTTTTTGAAGAATTTTCCATGGAATTCGATCTCGAATTTATGACCCTGAATTGGTGACTATGATGTCACCACAATGATCTTAAAGTATTTGAAATAAATAAAAAAAACTTCTCATAAATATGTATCACATGATTTTTATTCCTTTTTGCTTTCTCGTATAAGAAGTATATAGAGGAAAATATTATAATCGTCAAAACATTCGACACCGAAATTTTGATAAATTTCCATGTTAACTCAGTCTCTTTCCATTCCAAATCATTCTCCGAATTATGTCTATCTGTAAATATCATCAAAAGGCTTTTAGCTATGTGGATGAAACTTGGTCTGTAACTTTATATTGGTGAAAACTTCATTAGTAATTCTTAGAATTCTAATTCTGTTCGACGAAATTTATCCACATCAATTTTATCTGTTCGGTACAAGTGAGCACGATAACTAGCAAATATAAAGAGCTAGGTAAATGAAATTTTGCCACTCAGTTTTGTCATTTTAAATGAGATTTCTAAATTTGCCAAAGTTTCTATCAGCATGCAGTAAAAACGTAATCATTAAAAAAAAGCAAATATATAGATAAGAGAAATTTCGCATGTAATCCTATTATTAAAATTGTTGAACTATATCGAATTTTCGTTTCAATTGGTTGAAAAGAAATTACCAAAATGCCTTCTCTGTTGTTTTCTTTACAATACAAAGCTCAAAACATTCAAGCACATCTCGATCTACGAAAAAGGGTTGGCGTGATACTATACTTTTGTTATCCCCCTCTTGCATTTTTATGATCACTTTAGAGTCCATTGTTCTGATTGAGATATATATATTAACTATACAAAGCTCTCTGAATTTTATTTAGAATCTGTAGAACAAATTAAATAAGTGATTTTGTAATAACGCCTCCTAATATCATCAATTGGTTTTCTGATCTTAATTCGTCCACAGAATTTTTCTTTCAACCAGTTTTATATTGTAATTCACAATTACTGACTAAAATGTTTAATTAGAAGCAAAAAATTCGTTCTAATACTGGTGCACTGAATACCTTCAAGAATTTTAGAAATTATACATTTTTACTTTTAGTTTCGGAATATCTAGAAAGTATTGTTATCATCAAGGATCTCGAACTTGAGATTTAGACAATTCCCCACGTTTAACAGTTCCTTGAGGGAAAAAAAGCATATTTTTGACATTATGTCTGTTTATGAACATAACTCAAAAACTCTTGAAGCTTAACGGGTAAAATCTAGACTTTGGTTTTAAGTTTTAGATTTCGAGCAAGTACATTCATAGGAAGTCTCTTTGTTTGGCTGCTCGAGTTCAAATGAGCTCGATAATTACAAAACATGAAAAAAAAAGAACTATATTAAAAAATTCTGAACACAGGTTAACATCTAAAATGTATATTTTTAAATCGAATCTGTCCAACAGTTGACCTTTTGTCAAGCTGTTCGTTCGTATGCATGTTACTGCAACTCATAAACCTAATGGTTAAATCAATGGAATATTTTTGTGATATTGTGACTACTACAATTATAGGTTCGTGACCAATTTTGGTTTCAGTTTATCGGAAAAAGCTTGCTAAAATGCGTATTTACACGATGTATTTAATTAAAATGTTAGATTCAAGATATTTACATTTCTTAATCATTTTTTGCCAATGTCATATAAATTCTGGCTTAACTCAAAATCCCCAATTTTATTCTGAGCAAGAGAATAAGACTTTGTATTTGAGAATACGCGAGAAAGTTTCGAGGAGACTACTCCCATAGTTTCTATATTAAATTAGTATTTAACTATATGTTTATGGGGTGATTTTTTGTTGCTTGAATTAGATATAAATTGAATAATATATTTTATAGGTAAGACTTTAATCTCACACTTTTATTAGTCTGCTAAAAAAAGAAATATTTGAATTATCTGTTCAATAATCTTTAATTAATGGTCTGTTATTGCATTTATAAGATCTTGACTTACTCAAATAAACATTTCTAGTAATTCTGAAAATGCCGCAGTGGTCTCGGGTTCGAACCCAGACGGTTTCAGATTCGAAACCAGCGAAGACTCAAAACGTAAACGGATTTGATTTGCGTTAAATCAGTCGCAGTCAAATGTCCTGTCATTGGTCTGAAATGGAAGCTTGGGAAGGGGTCGTAAGATCAGATATCATCCTCATCATCTGGCACTGGTTGAAAATGACGAAACTTATCCAAAAAGCATTATAATTTCCTCAATAGGAGTATAAATATAACTAGCTAAAAACTTGGTAGGTAATATATTAGTTACTAGGTTGAAAGGTAGACTATGTGTCAGTTCCAAAGTTGATAAATCACTCTTTGAAATGTATCAAAGAAATTTCCGCTTTTAATTGTAATGTTCAAAAAATTGATGGTTGAACATAATTGTTCAACAAAGTATTGATTCCTGAAAATCGTATGGCAGCATCAAAACATTTTAGTCGAAAGCAGCTTTATACAGTGGCATTAAAACATTAGTTGAAAGCATTTTTATTTACTGACATCAATATATTGGTTGAAATAACACTGCAAAATTATTCTTTTTTCCCTAAAACTATGCAAAATAAAAGGCGTAATCTATAATTCCTTGTCTATAAATGCTTTTATAAGGTTGTGAAAATTATTTTGACGTCATTAATGCTGCTTAGTATAAATGATCTTTTTCTACATATAATTATATTTATTCTATCATATTTATAGTAATTATATTTTATACGAAGGGTCGGATTAATATGAAAATAGGATGATACCTTAATTTTTATGAGCAGTTTGAATATATGAGACTAGATTGTATTTTGTAAAAAAATTTCAAAACCTTCAGTTTTTAAAAAATATATATATTTGATTTATTTTGTTTTTAAATCTTCACAGTATATATTGTCACCCATCTGAACTCTTGTACTATATAATGGATACATTCCACTTAGCAGGAAATCGCATTAAAGGATTATCGGATAGGAAATGCATTATCGGACGAATTAATGCAAACATCACCTCATAACGTATATTGAAAATTTCGCTAATTGTAATTGCATATATTATTAGAGAAATGCTTATACTTTCAAACTATTATTTTCAGTGTTCATATAAAAACATTTGCTTTTCTAATCAAAATCAGAACGAAACGCAGATTCAAAAATAAATTTTTAAAATTACAAAACGGTTCCATTTATTTGGTATTTAATTTCAAACTGCTTATATCAAATCGAGAACACTATCCAATTTTTTTCGTTCTTCTTTAAGAATTCCTATTATAGAAAAGAAAATATACGAAAGCCCGCGATATTTAAATTTCTCTTCGAATGTTATACATATGTTTCGTATCAATTCTAGAAATTTCGCTTGGTTTAAAATATCCAAACTGAAACCAAAAATTATTTTCCAGCTATTAGCAGAAACCTGTATTATTAACATTTTTTAAAAAACATTTCATATCCATTTTTGAAGGGCAATAATTTGAACAATGTGCCATTATCTTTGCTAATAAATCTATTACATAATATGACCAACTTAAGCTGAATTTACGTCAAAAGGAAGATTAAAATGATTTGTTGAATCTTTTAGACGATCTGTAGCGACTCTAATATGACATTTGAGAGACATATTAAGGAAACTGACAGGATTATTTCAGAGAGAAAATACATAAGATTATTATTTTAACCAAGGTTTAAGATGTAACTAGTAGGAAGACCGGAAAACCCTTGCACAACGTAAATACAGAGAGTTAATGCATTGCGGGGAATCATAAAGCATCTTTTTTAGACAAAAACTTGTAAACATGTTGACGTTTTTTGATTGAAAACTTTGTTTGTAGCGCTCCTTGAGAATATGTGAAGAGAATAAGCTAAATTAATGAAATAATGGGTAAGATAAAATTTAGTGTAACGTTTGCTTCCTACTCTTGTAGAGTTACTAACAATGAAGTATTTGGAGCACTTTCTATGCAAATTTCTAATCACCTTTATTAGATTATTTCAGTGCTTGATATAAATTGATTCTTTATTTTGAAAAGCAAACAGAAAACATACGAGTAATATTTAAAAAATTAATCAATTCCTACTTAGGTTTAAAAACCGTTTAGGTTAATTTTTAATTAATACAAATATATATATTGGGTTGTTCGGAAAGTCATTTCGTATTTTTTTGTCAAAATGAAAAGAAATTTTCGTTTAATGAATAAATTATTTATTAAATTATAAAATTGCCATTCTGGTCTAATACCTTTTGCCATATTTTTGGTAGTAACATGATTACACGCTCATAAAAGTTTTGGTCTTTGCTGTAAAAAAAAACTGATCGAGGTGGTTTTTGGCCTCCTCATTTGAAGGAAAAATTTTGCAAATCAGTTCTGGTACTGATGTACTGTTAACACATCTTCTCCACACATATTGGCTAATTTATTTCTGGCTTGAACAGCATTTTTACCTTTTATAGCAAAAAAGAAAAAAATGACGAAAATGCTGTTTATTGCTCTCCATATTTAAAAGGGCACCATCCAAAAACTACTGCGAAGAATCAGCTGCACTTTTTCACACTCAAGCCTTGCTATATCAGCTCTTAAAACATAAAATGATTTTGCGGTTTAAGTATGAAATTGGGTGCGAAAAATGCAATTAAATCCTTTGTCAGGAAAAAACGAAATTACTTTCCGAACAACCTAATATATACATATGACAAAATCACAATATTAAATGGTAGCGAAATTCTTTTCAATTTTCTATTTTCCTTTCTATTTATGGTGTTGGAGTAATAGTTTTGTTTGTAACTATTTATTTGCTTTTTTTTCCATTTCCAATTTATGAAGCTGATGGTGGTCTATAACTTCTTCTCGCCAGAGCTGAACTGGCATTCTTCACCTTCACGTGAAAAATACTGAAATCCTTACCTTTGATCGATTATTTACAGCCTGTTGATTTCAGTTTTCCTTACAAATTGCTAAAACTCAAGTATTAAAAATTAATTAAATTTAATGAATGAATTAATATTTAGAAAATACTGTATTAACATCAAATGTCATCCACTACAAGTTTTAAAAAATGCTATTTGAACTTTGAGTGGACAAATAAAATTTATTTTATTAATGATTAAAAATCTGAACAAGATATAATATATATAATCTAGGGAGAGTGTGAATAATAGGAATTGAAAAAAAACTGGAATAGTATTGGGAATTCAGTGACGAGATCGCGGGTTCAAGTCCTAGTCCCACGTAATATCCATCATATAAGTGAGTCCCGCAATTTTTATGGTTTGGAAATCAATCTAATCAGGAAATCAAATTTCACGTATTAATGTTTTCATCTTTTATTATTATAGTGTTGCATTATATTATGTTATTTTAGGATAGCACATGAACTGCAGTTCAATTTTAAAATCGGCAATTTTAAAGTAAGATTTGTTATCGAGGAATCAAAAATCCTCACATCTTGCGTCTCCAAAATTTGAATTATTTGTCTCAGGCATTTTGCGGTCCTAGAGAGAGCGAATTATGAGGTTTTCACTTTTTAAAAAATCCTCCCGTTGGTGTGGCGTAGTGTGAAGAGGGGGGTGCCAGTTCAGGTGTCGTCCTCGTCATCTGACCGTGGTTCAAAATTACGAAGTCCGTCCCAAAATAGCCCTCGTGTTGCTTTAAAACGGGACGTTAATATAACTAAACTAAACTTTTTTTTAAATTGATCTATTTCTTTTTATATTTCAAGACACTTTTAACTTAATATGTTAATATTTTATTTTAACTTAATTTTCACTATTTTAGTAACTTTGCAATAATGTATTTGCCATTATTTATTTATTCATCGCTTATGCTTGCTTTGCATCTTTGTTTGTAAACAATCTTATTTAAATAAACGTTCTCGTTTTAAAAGCTAAGGTAACAAAGAAAACTCAAAAAAACTGATAGGAACGGGATCAGTTTCCCTAGGCGAAGTGTTAATTTTGTGATGATATTGTTTATATATTGTCATATAAAATTAATATGATATTGTATGATACTGTCATATAAAATTAATACTAGAAAGCACTTTTAATTCCTTGTAGTCCTCATAAAGTGGAAGAAATTAAAAAAAAAACCGGAGGAGAAAAAAGTATTAAACAAACCTTAAAGACATCAAGTTTTAGTTTACAAAGAAAAAAAAAACCAAGTCTAATTGGTTTTCTATCATATGGGAGAAATTATGTTTAATAATTTCATATTTATGTAGATATTAATAAATATATGTACGGGAAACGAATTAAGAAGAACGAAATGTAAAGCGCATAAAATGTAATATTTGTTTTTGTTTCATACTTTTATATGCTGATATGATTTTAGAATCACAAAAATATTTCTTTAGCTCGGCTTAAAAAAACTGGTGATCCAAAACTGTTTACAATTTGGAGAACCATATTTATTTATTAACTAGATGACACAATATTTTTCTATAAATAGAAGTGTTAAGTACCTTTTTCGATAAATATCAAATTAAATTCTAGAAATAATTCTATTGCTTTTTCATTAAATTTCTTCTTTGTCATTTGTCATTAAATATATATTTATATGGTCCAAATGTCCTCTATATATCAGATTTCAAAAGTACAATAACATTTTTTATATTGACAAAATAACATTTCTAAACTCCTTTTATATAAACTTGAATATACTATGACTTTTTATTTTAAATCGACTTCTATCACATCTCTAAAGTGATTAATAATTTTCTTCATTTTCTTGAATTGGCCGTTATCCAATTAGGCCAATTCTTTTAGATAAAGCTCCACGCTTAAAGAGCTCTTCTCTATATTTGATTTTCAAATAAAAACTAACCAGCGATTTAGTTTCAGAACATTACCCATAGGAAGTTTTTATTTTTATAAAAAATATCAAAAAAAAATTTTTTTTATCCACCTGTAAGCCAAAATTGTCCTTTCTTATGTGCAGCTACTGTGTCAACAAGTAGGCTAACAAAGATGTCAATATCCTTGGATAATTTCCCCTGCTGCAATAAAATAGAAATAAAATTTCTGGAAACACTGTTGTGTTGACTTTCGACTGTCATCCCTAATCATGGGGGTGACCTTGCTTTGTAGACAGGTCTGGGTATTTTCGCCTCTCTTCAGTAAACAAGTTCGCTAAATCATTAAAGCTATCTACTATTGAAAGATATTGGTAATTCTTTTCATCAAGTTCTGAAAGGCAGATATCTTCTGAAGAATAGAGACTAATAGATGTAGTTTGGTTTTTCAATAAAAACATAGTTTTTTGTTTGCAAATCGCAAAAAAAATTATTTTTAAATGATTTCAAGAGAAAAAAGATTTTATAAAATGAAATCTATTATCGCAAATTTCAAGTTATTATGTGGGAACATTATTTTTTTAAAGTTATAATTTGTCTTCATTGATTTAAGCCATTAACCAATCTAAACCGGTTTGAAAGAATCGTGAGACTTCTCTATTGGACTCTCTCTCTCTCTCTAATATATATAATATAATATTAATTTTCATTTGAGTATATGATATATATATTTTTAATTTTCATTTGTGTATATAATATATATATTTTTAATTTTCACTTGAGTATATAATATATATATTTTTAATTTTCAAATTTATTTTTCCGCTTTAGAGCTCGACCAATTTTGAGACAGGGGGAAAAAAAGTTTTTTTTTTTTTTTTTTTTTTTAAATATCTACGCGTGCGTAATTTCATAGTCTCGTGATTGTCTCAAACTGGTTTAAAGTGGTTAAAGTTTTAAATTAATTAAGAGAATCAGAATTAATTCAGACAATTTATAATTTGGAAATAAAGTTGTACCTTTAGTTGTCGATAAATCGCCAAATGTGACGACCTTCTGCATTAATTTTAGTAAACCTATTTTAATTAGTTGAAATTATCTCTAAACCAACAATCTTTATTGATTAAACGAACAATATTTTAATGTTTGGTTTATTATTTTTTTTTAAATTGCACGAGTTTTGCAAGAACACTATGATTTCCTAGGGAAATACTACAACATGAGACGAAGCTATACAGTGGAAGTCGACTCCAAAATAAAATAAAAAGGGATAAATCACCAATTTATAGTTACATTTTGAGGCTTCAACAATGTGTTGTCTTCACATTTTGAGGCCCCAAACACCTCAAGCGAAAATAAAATCATGTTCTCACTTGATCATAAATCATCACATTTAAATTTTCTTTGTATCGTCAGAGTTAAAAAAACTTTCATTAAATTTAGCTGAAAAATAAATAATCACCGAAAAAAAAAAGGGGAAATGAAAGTTTTAATTTTGATGCTAACAATAATCTCATATTTTGCATATTCTTTCTATTTTTCAATTCTAAGAAAGCATTTATGAATTGTTTTAAAATTGCTTCTTCATACAAAAGAAGGAAACATCATTATTTTTACTCTCCCATAATAAAATAGATCCAAATACTCGGGCAAGAAACTTCAAGGCATGGATTAATTTCTTAACAAAATTCATTTTGCTTATTAAATTTCATTATAATAAATATTTCGTTGATAATTTTTTTAAAATTAAAACCTTATTAATTTGACATAAAAACTATAAAGATGCTATTCATTTCACAACTGTTACAAATTTATTAAGTGCGGGTTATTTTCTTAAAAGTTAATAGAAGTGGGCGTATGCTTTAATTATGCAATGACTAACAGTTCTGTCGAATGACTACTAATTAAATTTTAACTTTTTGTCTATTTTACTTTTTTAACATGTAAATTTATTTCCTCACCAGCTTTACTATAACGGTGTTTCTTCTCATTTTGATTTTGACTTCATCAAGAACCTTGACTAACAGTTAAGTTCAGTGAACTACATTTCAGCATTGAAACATCTTCATTCTTGATTCTCTTATTAGCCTCTAAAAATATTGTTGCAAAATGATTGCATTATTCAGAACATGAGCTGATGAAAGAATTTTAAGAACTTTTGTAAATTGATGCCGGCACGTACAATGCCTCGATAAAGAATGTAAACGTACATCGAAAAAAAAGTTTAAGAACTTTTTATTCTATTTATCCCTATTAAAAGTATTAATTTTAAACATTATGTATTTAGAAAAAATGTTTGTAAATAATATATTTGTAAGCAAAAATTGTATTAACTGTATTTGTTTCCTTTTTAACAGTTTTTTTCCTCTGTGTGCGTTGCGCTTGAACAATATATCTAGGAAGGATTTTTGGAAGCTTTCTTTTTTATACTATATCAGCATTTATCTTAAAAAATCTTCAACTAGTAGCCGCCTTTGGCTACAATTTTTTTAATCCAGATTATTAATTTTAGTTGATGCTAAATGTTAACGGGAAATGCGTATTCTTTAAAAATTTCGCTTCGTCTTTTGATAAGACGAAAAAACAGGAATTTGATTCATTATGTCAAAAAAAAAAAAAATTACAACGCAGCAAATTAAAAAGTGCGTGTACTAGGAAATGCTTGCTAAAACTCTACCTCAAAATTAATGTACAAAAAAGACAATCTTAAGTCTTATTTTAACACTAGCAAAAGCAAGCGATTGAATGTTTCAAGGATAAATTTGAATTTCATAAGATTAAAAATTGTTACAAATTGTTTATAACAATTAAAAAATTATTAAGAATTAAAAAAAACATAGTGTAGAATGAAATTGATAGTAATTAAAAGATAATTTTTTAAATTTTAAGATTATACAAAAACCAGATTTGAAATATATGATCGATTTCCATAGATAAGTCATGGCGATTACCCATCTGAAAATGGTTAAGCCCGTTTTGGCGCCCGATTAAACTTAACTATTTCTTGAGTTCTTTTACGCGTTTTTTTCTTATAAGTGAATCGAGTTTTGGATGAATCTTGTCAAGAGAATTTCTGAGTTTTAGCTTCATTAATCAGTGAAGCACTAAATTAAATGCAACTATAGTAACGGGGATTTAAGTAACCTGAAATGTCTGCATAATGATTTGTTTACATTTAACTCTTACCATTTGACAATATATGCAATAACAGCGATTTATGTGCCACATACGATGAATTTGATTTATATAGATATCCAGAAACATTTAAAGCCTCTGACACAACGGCAAAATCCCTTCTTCCCCTACCTTGAAAAAGATTTACTAGCTAAAATTGTGTAATTTGACAATACCATCGAATTTCAGCAACTGTAAAAAAAAAAAAAAAAAATGGAAGCAGGAATTGACAATATCGATATATGGCCACAAAATTTCTATTAGATTATAATTTCTAACTTTAACCGAGATTAGAAAAAAAAGGGACGATTATTTTTATCAATCCCGAAAAAGACGAGAAAAAGAGTATCAGTATTTATTTAGTGACTTCTGCGTTACATGTGCTTCGAAAGAAGAGTTTATTATATCATTCTTATTAGAAAGGTCTCGCCTAGTTCGAATTCGGCAGTCATTTAAGTTTTCTTTGTAATCCATTGTATTTACTTAAAATACTGTTAGAATATAGTCTTCAGTTCAAATTCAAATCGTTTAGTGTAAAATCAAGATTAAAAATTGTAATTATTTTCTTTAATTAAATGCACCATCCTTTAAACCTTTAATTCTCTTTAGAACATAATCAAACATTATAACCAATGAAGAAAAGCTTTAAAACATTTCTCACCATTTTGAAATGTTTAAAAATTTGTCTTTGCATTAAAAAGAAAATCAATTGAAATTATTTTTAAATTATTAAAAATGCTAATTAAACTATTAAATCAGTTAATATTGCTTTATTAATTAGAAATTCATACTATTAATTATGTACTATTTATTAAAATCGTTAAATATGCCTGAGCTTTACAACATTGTCACCATTTGTGTCCTGGTGTTTTCGTACGATGAATTGACAGCCAGTTCGCACCACAAGTCCGCAGTGGCCTGGCTTTAAGGTCTGAAACGGAGGGTTTCAGATTCGTGACCCGATTCCATTGAAGAACTGTCGTGTAAACGGGTCTGGTGCTCTTTAAATCTGTCCGGATTAAATGTCCTCAAGTTGATGCTGTGTAATGTGGATGGGAAGGGCAGGGAGAAGCTTAAGTGTAGTCCTCGTTATCTGCCGTGGTACAAAATTATGAGTTCCATTCCAAAATAGCCCTAGTATTGCTTTAAAATGGAACATTAATATAACTAAATTAAACCATTTTTTATCTTTCATTACTGAGCAGCAATAGTTCTTGTAATTTTCTTTATAATCGGTTTTAACTCAGAAATTATGCGTAATAATTAGACATAATAGTATTATGCACTCTCATTCAGTCAAAAAAAAAATCTGAAATAGCTTGTAAATCCAGTAAAATGTTAATATTTGTCTCAAAATTTATCTTACTGCCAAAAACTTCTCCAGAGCGGAGTATTACACAACTGACAATAAATGATACTTGTCATGTGCGGATTATTCCGTTTATGAATGCAAGGGAAGATTTACGATATGTTAGTTGCCAAAAAAATAAATGAGAAAGGATTCCCAAAAATTTCTCCTGTACTCTCTAATAAGAATGTTATCCTCGCCTTACTCCTCAATGTAAAAATTGTAGATCCTGGGCAATGAAGTGAAGGTTATGAGAGCTCAAATTTTTATTTCCAGAGTCGCGCGTATTGGGGTATGTAGTGAAGAAAATTGAGTATGCATTTTGAAAACTTTTTCTAAAACAATTGGAACAAAAATTTGACCCGAAATTAGAATTTCAGAAAGCAAATCACATAATTTCAAGTTTTACTTACACGAATTATTGTATTTTTAATAGACAGACTTCCAGTGAATTCATTTTCTCAAAATTTTAATAGAAATCTAAACATTTTGCTTTGTCCGTATACCGAATTTCATTTGTCTGAAACAATGCCTTTTTGAGTTTTTGTGTGCACAGATGAATACACATATATCCAAAAATGTGTTTTTCGAACTTAAGGAGGTATAAAACAGGAAGATAGATCAAGATCTTGAGATAAAATTTTTTGACAATTACAATATTTTCTTTTCGTTTTTTTTTTTTTTTAACCAACGTGAGATCTCTTGAAAACTTTATAACACACTCTCTAATAAAAGTGAATTAGTGTTTTAAACTTGTTTCTCTTTCACCCAATTGATACAAATTTTTTTGACTACAATTGCAATAAAAAATTGCATATCAAATTTGATATGTCTTAATCATTACGCTTTTTAGTTCTCGCGTGGGGCCATGGTGGCCTGGTGGTAAGGTCTCGGCTTCGGAATCGGAGGGTTTTAGGTTTGAGACTCGATTCCATCGAATCGTTGTCGTGTAAGGGGGTCTTTTGCACGTTAAATCTGTCAGACCAAACGTCCTCCGGTTGGTGTGGTGTGGAGAGGGGGACGCCAACTCAGGTGTCGTCCTCGTCCTCTGACCATGGTTCAAA
This sequence comes from Argiope trifasciata, assembly GCA_026543055.1. Classification (NCBI taxonomy): domain Eukaryota; kingdom Metazoa; phylum Arthropoda; class Arachnida; order Araneae; family Araneidae; genus Argiope; species Argiope trifasciata. The sequence goes on from JAPMOQ010058975.1 coordinate 1,112,012, forward strand.
ATTACTAGGTCCATCCCAAAATATCCCAAGTGTTGCTTTACACCAGACCTTAAAATAACTAAACAAAACTGAACTTGAGTTCTCGCGTTTTTATGTTTTCTGAAAGTACAGACCTTCAGACGAAATCACGACAAAGTCCTTGGTGAGAATTTTGATGAATAATCAGTGGCATGAGGTTAAAATTATCTGAAAATTGAATTTGTGTTTTGGACCCATTATTCATAATCTATTGAAACAAAAATTTGATGCAAAACTGTACCTGTATCAATGAAATACTGTGCTAATCCCGTAATAATAATCCCATACTGTATTTAGTATATTTAAGTCATTGTGTTTTTGAGTTATCGCATCCACATGTTTATGAAAGAAAAGACCGACCAACGATCAACCCATTGTTGGATTTGGCTAAAAATTTGTTAGATATCAAAATATAGATGTTAAATTTGTGTACTGAATTTTATTCATCTAAATTTCTTCATTTTGTAGTTATTTTACTAACTTATATTCGAGCATTCAAACAGACTTACTCTGAATAGAATTTGCTCAAAATTTGATAGAAATTTATATATTGGTTGCAAAAACCGTATACTAAATTTCACCCGTCTAGTTCAGAGTATTTTTGAGATATCTTGGTCAAAGACAGATGAACAGTTAGACATTTTCCAAAAATGTGTCATGCGAACTCAATGAGGTTTGAAAGTGGAGATTCGTTAAAACCTCAACTTGGAATTTCTTGATGATCAAAATAATTTCTGTATTTCGTATACAATAAAGTAAAAATGACAGAATGAATCACCAATACAACTAAATGCTCGCAAATCACTAATTAGAAAATCACAAAAAAGAAGGTAATCAACTTCATGAAACAGGATTTAAAAATTAGTCACCATCTCCTTTTATATATATATATTTAAAACCCTATTTATGATAGAATAACTGTAGGAAAGGTAACATGATTTATACTATTTCTTGTTTAATATGGTAAAAGTTTAAAAAATTATTAGGGTGCTACATAGAATGTTACAAATATATGTTCTCTTTTGCGTGTTTTTAAAATTCACGCCGAATCGGAGTATTAAGAAATAAAGAATAAATTAGAAAGCAGTCTTTTGCAGCTTATATCCTTTTTTTCAACCTAAATTCTTCCACTCGAAACCTATAAATGAATGAAGAAGAAAATACGATACTGAAACTTTCTTGTATACGAATCAATAAAAAGTCATTCTCGGAGCATTCAATAAGTTGAGAGTACATTTCAAATTAAAAACTCATGTCAGTTATATATTTTTTTCCTTTTTAAGTTGCTCTTCCGTCAATTGTGCTAAGCGGTAATTGAAGTCGAGAAATTGATTTATGTGTGAGAAAAAATCATTCACTCTTATTTTTGCTCCGAGATGGGAGAAAAGAGAAAACGCTCTCTTAATTCCCATTCGCTCTTTAGGAGACAAAAAAAGGGTGAATTGCATTGCATGATGCCCCAGTTATCTAAGTTTTCCGAATTAGATAATAAAAAAAATTAGAAACGGAGTCATCCAGCTATTAATATTTACCTAAAACAGATTCCTTTAGTATTAAGTATTTTGCTTTAATTTTATTATGTATTTTATTAAGAAAATATATTATGAATTAACATGACGATACAAGTAACTCCTATAATTTTAAAAGGAATGATTTTTTACTATTTTAAATGTCACGCTTTTATTAATTACTGTTTGCTAATCTTTTGATTTTTGTTAAATGGAAATATAAAACTGAAATATCAGCAAAATTTATTCAATTTTCTTTTTCTACAGTGGCGATAAATTGGAAGTTTCACATAAAATGAAAAGCGAATAAACCTGATTTCTCTACTTACGAGATTTTTTCCCCGCTTGTTTACGTATCATCAAGCAATTTTTAACAAAAATAATTCATCCTTTCCATGCTGGAAGAATGAATCGTTTATTCATACGCTGTATTGGTTTTGCTATTCATTACTTGAGTAAATATTTTAATTTGTCACTATTCAAAACGAATTTGAAGCTAAATTTTTTTCTCGTTGAATCACACGAGCAGAAGTTAATTAGCGAATCTCCTTCTTAATACGTTGTCAAATTCATGGGCAAATAACCTTTAAACCCAGACAAATAGTTTTAAGAATTTTTTTTAATCTTAGAAAATTTTCCAAATTATCTTAATCAGATCGCCAATCAGTATTTCGAATTTTCATTTTGTTAATTGATTAAGGATGTATAGAGCATAATTTAAAAATGATTGCCGCAATCAGTTCAAAATTTCTAGTACATTTGCACTCAAAGCTCTTTAGTACCTTTTTCAAAACATTTTTTAGATATGGTAACGTTAAAAGTAATTAATAGTTTTTTCAGATTAAATTATTAAATTTATTGTGATAAAAAATGGCAGTTTAACAAGCAACATTATTTCAAAATTTTAAAAATGTGAAATGTTTGAAGTTTAAAATTTTTTTAATGAATTTTTTTTTGATTTTTAGAAATGATTTATTTATATTAAAATATTTGAGGCATTTTTGTTGATAGTAAACAATTCGAAATTTAATTCTTTATTAAACTATTATTGCAGCTACAATGGCACAAAAAATTGAGAGTACACCTTATTTTTACTTGATAAATCTGTCTTCCAATATAAATAGCACATTACCGATAAGTGCAAAGATGTTTTTATTTTTACACATGAAAAATGGTTTAATTTAAAGTAAAAATAAAGTACAATCAACAAAAAACTTCAAAATTGAAAATTTTCAGAAGCATTTTAAATAAACATACTCAGATTTTTGCCTCAAAAAATTGAGAATACAGCTATGAAATTTATGCAATATATCGCATAAAAATAAAGTGTCACTGCTAAGTTGCATGTCTTTTGACTTTTATAAGGACCTCTAAACGTCTTTGTACCGATTTGACCAATTTTTGGTGAAATTGAAGATATTTTACCCCATTTTTCTGGAAACACTATGGCCATATGGCCATATAAATTTGGCTTTAAATGGAAATTCAATTTTTCACTATAACAACGACCCCAAACAGAATGCAAGTAACGTCAAAATATGGTATCTTCTTTTTCATTATAAACAGCAGTTGTATACACCAACACAGTACCCCGACAACATTGCCTATGAATATTACAATATATTGTGCACCATACTTGAAAAATTAGTTCAAAAACACAAAATTAGAAAATAAACCCATTTAAAACAAGTGTTGCAAGAAAAATGGGGTAAAATATCTTCAGTTTTCACCAAAAGTTAGTCAAATCGGTACAAAGACGTTTAGAGGTCCTTATAAAAGTCAAAAGACATGCAACTTAGCAGTGACACTTTATTTTTATGTGAGATATTGCATAAATTTCATAGGTGTATTCTCAATTTTTTGAGGCGAAAATCTGAGTATGTTTATTTAAAATGCTTCTGAAATTTTTCAATTTTGCACTTATTGCAAAAAAAATTGCACTTATCAGTAATGTGCAATTTATATTGCAAGTTGGATTTATCAAGTAAAAGTTAGGTGTATTCTCAATTGTTGGTGCTACTGTATATCTAAAAAAGAACCTCAAAAAATATATATTTCACTTTTTTTCAAATAGCTAAAACCCTCAGCCCTAAATCCTTAATAATTTTTTAGCATATATATTTGAAAGTATCTACAAAAAATTTCAAGTTTCTATTTTAAACAGAAAAAACTCCTTTTGGAATAGGAAACACGTCAACAAAAATAAAAGTATAAGCGAAATTCATTTAAAGTTTATAAAGGCATAACACAAAATTTATTGACATATATAGAGCTACAATTTTGGTAAGTATAGTATATGTATTTTAAGTATGTATATCAGTATAGTTTATATGTATATCAATATATAAAATTAGTATACTAAAGTATAATAATATACTTCGAACGCGAGATTTTGAAGAATTTTTGCGCTCTAGGCCGAGTTCGAATAGCATTTTTCGCATTATATCTATAAATCTGTCTGTGAACACGAAAACTTATGAATGCATTGAGACAGGAAGTTTAAATTTAGCATGTGGATTTAAAAACAAATTTGTAGATTTCTATCAAATTTTGAACGAAATACGTTTAGGAAGTCTGTTTATTTCAATCATGAACTCGATAACTTCTAAAAGTATTGAAATAGACGAATAAAATTCGTTGCAATGGTGTAGTATCTAAAATTTTGATTCGCTCTAAATTTTGAATCAAAACCATCATTGGGTTGATTGTTAGTTGGTCTGTATTTTTGTATGTAAATAAATAAATAACTCATAAAAGAAATGATTTAAACCAATAAAATTCGATGTGGGATCTTGTGCCTTCAGCTGTAGTTCCGTGATAGTTTCTAATCAGGAAAAAAGGCCGTGTAAAATACAAATTCGCACGGCAAATGCATGGAAAACGCTGGTTTTACGCCAGCAATCTGTATTTAGTAACTTCTGTTCGTCAATGGCATTTGAGGAAATCATGGCTTTACATGGCAAAGGTCCACATTTTATGCAGGGGGAGGGATATGACCTTTATAAGAGAATGCTGGATAATATCGCAGAATTCAATCTCCTCGTTTTAAGTAGTAATAATACAATATTCAACACTGCGATTGGCAATATGATTGAATATTTTTTAATTCAAAACTTCATGTCTCTGTGTAATATCAATATCATTTATCAAGATGATGACGTATTAGTTTAATCTAAATTTAAGCTTTTCATAAAAGTTTGGTACACAATATATTTTTGCAAATTAATGATTATACTAACACAAAGTAAAATTTAAAAATAACTAACTTATAACATAACACTTTGTAATTTCTTCCCATTTTTAATTCTGCGTATTTTAGCTAGTTGGATTTTATTTTGTTGCGAAACTTTGTACTTTACTGATTTTATATCGAGAATAAATCCTATAATAAATAAACAGAGCTAAGTATTTTTATAAGGGATTATTTAAGAATTTCTTTATTTTTTTAAGCTACACAATTGAAATTGCGCTCGACAATCGAAAATTTAGAGGTATAATGAGAGATGCGCATAAATTTTTTAAAAACACTTTTTAGTTTTCAGTATCTAGAATAATACAGTTTTGATGAAAAACTTCTAAATTATAAATTATGTTAAAACTAATACTGCACTTGAAAAAGCCATCTTTATTAATTAGGTAGTCATGAGAACTAAAAAAGAATACGAAATTAAGAAAAAAGAATATTTATTTAAAATTTTACAAATTAAGTGTAATCATTTCATTTAAGGAATTGATCTATTCTAAAAACTCTTAGTTCAATCAAATTTACGAACAGAAAAATGCATCAAAATAGATCAGAACTAATCATGATCTTTCATCTATCACTATTTGAACAGTCATAAAGCTTCAAATATCTTTAAGATTACTTGGATAGCAAACTTAAAATAAGGAACTTAGCTTTCTAAATGCATGAGTCTTTGAAAGATGCAAAAAATTGTGTTGGTGTTATCCTTAGAGTACTGTGTCGATTTAAAAATCTTTTTTATATTGTATAAAGGTTACTAACCTTTAATAGTAGTTTCAAGTGCAAGAACATTTCAGGACAAGGTTTTCATGAGCTTCTTATGACATAATATAAATTATATGCAAACCTTAATCTTCTATTAGAGAATAGTGTGGAAATCGTACATCCATTAGTGCATGCGATTATGCGAACTAAATCATTATTGATTGATTTATATAAATTATATTAGTATACCACTGATTTATATTATACCATCATCGATGAGTATATGAATGGCAAATAGCTTTGGGTTACAAATGTATTTGCACCGAAGGATGCATACAACAAATGAAAGAATATTCCTCGAAATTTGATTGGCTTATGTTACTAGCGGAATGTTCCCCTAGATGCTTTAAAACATTTTAATGCATCCATATTCTTTTTCACTCTAGCAGAAAACACACCAGCCCATTTCCGATTGAAGTCGGACAATAGAAATGGTTTAAAAATATCCCGACATTGAAGATATGACTTTCAAAAGGGATAGGATTGTGTGAAATTAGGATTAAGAAACCCTTGTGGTTGATGCCTTTTCTAAATCCCTGATAAATTAAAGCCATGATATGGATTAATGTTTTCAAGATTAGTGCATGCAGGTTTTAAAACCGGATTATCTACCCAAATCTTCCTATGAGTGAAATTGGTTTAATCATTCCCATGCAAGCTTAGAGTGTAAACATGAGGAAAGATCAACTAAAAGAGTTATCCTCACTAACGGTAACAATGTCGGACACGTAATATAAAAAAAATAATTCTATTCTTACTTAGGTCAGCAAAGAAAAATTTTATTTTATCTGCTTTTTTATTAAATAATTATCAAAAAAATTATTCATTTTCGCAAGAATTGAACTCGCATTCTTCACCTTCAAGTGAAAAATGCTGAAATTCTTGCATTTTCCAGATTGAGATACAGCCTGTTTATTTTATTTTCCATTACAAACTGCTAAACTGTATTTAAAGCATTAAAAAGTTTATTTAAATGAATTAATAAATATTTGAAAAATAAACTCTATAAACATCGAATGTCATTTACTACAAGTTTAAAAAATGTTTTTGAACTTGAGTGGATGAATAAAAAGTATTTTATCAACGATACAACTTTGAACCAGATATATAAATAAATATATATAGGCAGAATGTGAACTAATAGTAGGAATTGAAAAATAGCGGATGTCACTTGCATCTACACATGAAGTATATTTTTATTAAAAACAACGCGTCTACCAATTTACTGGGTTATAACAAGGTATTTTGAACAATTCTTTTGCAAGCGTAAAACTAATATTATGAACCAAAAAATATCAATGCTCCTTTCTTGATTATTTTTGTACGTATTTTCAACGAAATAAATTCAACCTCAAAAGTAGAAAAAATATCCAATGGATAGTTCTTTTCTCTGTCCAACTTCTTTCATCATACAAAAGCATTTTCCTCTTATATCTGTCTATGTATTTATACCTGACACTTTAATTCTTAGGGAATTTTATTACCTTTTCTTTGAATTCAGCTTAGTTTATGGAAATTCTAAGTAATCTATTAGGAATTTTAAAACACTAATCAGCTGTTTTTCTGATAAGAATGTTCGAACAGAAATATAATATTTATTAGATCCGATTTCACATTGAGCCTAGTTTATCAAATATTTATGGAGTGATTCGTGTATATTATGCAGACATCTTGACCGCTTTTATTAAAGTATTTTCAAACGTTAATAATTCGCTTGTTTATGTCAGAAATGATGCTTGCTTAAGAATCTTCAATAGTAGTTTGAATCAGAGAATTAATCTAGATACTATAATTATTTTTATTTCAAAATTTTACCAATAAAAGGCAATGAAATTTGCGACTGCCTCGCAGGATTACAATGGCTGATTTTTGGTAAGATTTCATATCTATCAAAATTTAAATTTTGTCCTTAACTCTCAAACCAGTTCTTTAAAAAAACATTTTTACTTGTATTAATCAATCGCTTGTAACAGTGGTTTACCATTGTTCAACAGATTCCAAACCAAACCTGGAAATGCAGGAGCCCATTTAAACCCTTTTGTTCATCCAGACAAAAGAATATGAACCCCATCCCAATAAGACGGGTGGATGTGGTCACCCCAAAACTTTCTCGCATAATCTCTAATAAAGGTGAGTTAATGTTTTAGATTCATTTTTTCTCAAACGATTGAAACGAAAATTTGATACTACCATTGCAGTCACAAAAAAGCATACCAAATTTGATATATTTAAGCCATTCCGTTTTTTAATTATCTCCTTTACATGTTTCTGAAAGAGCAAACAAACAAACGTTCAACTCCTTAATGGACTGGGGCCTTGGTGGCCCAGTGGTAAAGTCTCGGCTTCGGAACCGGAGGGTTTCAGGCTCGAGACTCGATTCCACCGAAGAACCGTCGTGTGAGGGGGTCTGTTGCACGTCAAATCTGTCAGGCCAAATGTCCTCCCGCAGGTGTGGTGTGGTGTGGAGAGGGGGGTGCCAGTTCAGGTGTCGTCCTCGTCATCTGACCTTGGTTCAAAATTACGAGGTCCGTCCCAAAATAGCCCTCGTGTTGCTTTAAATGGGACGTTAATATAACTAAACTAATGGACTTGGCTCAAAATAAGATAAGCGTCGACTATATAGATGCGAATTCTGTGTACCGAATTTTACCTATCTAGATCTCTTCTTTTTGTAGTTAACATAACATATTTGAACAGCAGTAAAAACGACTTTCACTGAAGGGAATTTGCATAAAAATTTATAGAAGTTTACAAATTTTGAATAAAAACCGGATCGCAAATTTCATCAGTATAGTTCAAAGCCTTTTTGAGTTGTTTGTGACAAAGATATTGTTCAAAAAGGTGTTCTACTAACTCGGGGCGTTCTACAACGTGTAAATTTGTCAAACTCTCGAGTTTGAATTTTTTGACGATGACAATATTTTCTCTGTGCTTCGTATATGAGGAAGTGAAAAAGTGACTCTCTGTTGTTTATTTACAAATGGAGCAAAAAATTTCACTAACATTAACATTTGTTGAAATTGAAAGCAATGATTATCTACTTCAAATATGATAACATTGAACGATTTAGTGATCACACTAAACGGATATTGTTTCTGTACATTTTTATAAGCCAATTCAGGGCTAGTGGATTTTGATAATATAAAGCGAATGATAATATTAACTGCGGTCACATTAAACGGTTTTACTATATATTATTGTGACATATTTACTTTTTATATAGGGATTTATTATATATTTATACTTATTACAATTTAAACTTCTCAACATATTTTATTTGGGTATTATGATTAGGTTAAATAGTCACTTTAACTAAATAACCATTTTACTTCATTCACTTTAAATAACCAACCATACCAATTATAATTGTAATTTAAATTAGAATAATGCAAGTTTAAAATAAAAAAGTATTTTTGATTGAATCACATGTTCTTATTATTATCACATGTTATTAGTTATCCTAACACTTTTTTTTAATATTTGAACGCAAAAATCTGAATCATTATTTTCGTTAGATGAAAAATACAATTTTTCACTAGTTTTAGTTCAAATACTTTTTATTTTCAGTAGTTCCTTTGTGTAACTATTTTTTTGGTCTTACTTTTCTTTGTCACTAATCCTTGGTCCTTTACAGTAATTGATTTTTTCAGGTTACCAAAAATAAATGAGCTATAGAAGTTGAAATTGCCTCATTTAAATTTA
>JAPMOQ010058975.1:1121258-1167418 GCA_026543055.1 Argiope trifasciata
TTTTTTTTCTCCCATTTTACAGGATATTTATGGAACGATCATTAATATTCCCATTTAAATTCGATTACAGGATACAACTGACAAAATTTTAGATTTAAATTAGAATTAGTATCGGATGAAGCCCTTTAGGGAACTTTAACAATGCAAATCTCGAGATATTATTTCTTTTTCCCTCTCCAACTTCTAAAATCATTGATTTTAATTTATTATTTATATACGTAGTTTAAGTAGCAAAATATAACGAGTTGAAATTGCAAAATATTTAATTACTGGCCACTTTCAAAAAAGTTGATTTTAACATGTCACGCATAAAAAAATTTTTTTAATTATATTTATAAAGAATAAAAGAAGCAAAAAAGGTTTAGCACAATCTAAATTATTCTATTTAATTAAAGGATCGAAGATTTTTTTAAAAAATTATAAAGCTACACACTTTTTGAAATCAAAGCAACATAATATAAATCTTACGAAAAGTAATTAATTAGTAAAGTTAGGTTAATATTGCAACATTTAAATCGAATTAATTCTAGAGCACGACCTTTTAAATTCAATAAAATTACAAAATTAAATTTTTCTGAAAATATCACAAAAAATATCATGGCCTCCAGACTCTTCAAAGTTTCTAGCCCCTAGATAGTTGCCAATTTTTGCATATTTAACAATCCTGCCCTAATTAAAATCAAAATTTATATATTTTTAGAATGGAATGAAATTATTTAGGAGGGGATGGTTCGAATATAAAGTTGTAACAATGCAAAGAAACATCTTGAAATAAAAGTAGCGGCTACACGTTTTGGATTTTTACTTTTATAATGTTGAAATTGTTACAATTGAATTTCGATTATTTGAGCGCTGATTATTCAGTAAGAAATTGGAATATTCTGAACAATGAATAAGAATTAATAGCCTCTACTTATTTGCATACGCTTCATCCAATATTTACCTTATCTCAAATATATTCGAATAACTTTAACTTGAGTAATTGAACTATTTCAGGGAAGACTTACGCGACTTTTCCTCATAGTTGATTGTTTACCAATGTCAAACAGTCAAAAGAAAACATGATAACATAAAGAAAGGGAATTGGAAAAGCTTGTCAGAATGATAAAGAACTTGATAATATTTTCAGATTGAAATGAGAAAGGAAAGTGTCCATAAGATTTGATAAATATATATGTAAATAGCGAAGAAAGAAAGGGTAACTTTCCGATTAATTTTTATCATTCGTTTAATGAAATGTCTTTTGAGGGAAAACATTAAATGTATTTTCTATTCTTTTGCAATCATTCAAGCCGTTAACGTAACAGAAATAGGCATTTATAATATCTTTATAATAAATAATTGAATAAATAGTTGTTTGTGAGGAATAAATTCTTATATATTCAAGCTTTTTCAGAACAATTGACAAGAGTGGGTTTTTTTTTTTTGACAATTTTATACCAATTTTAGTGATATTTAGGAATTATAATGTATTCAAAATATATTCTTCATTATAATCAGCTGTAAAGTAACTCAGTAAAGCTACTCCTGAACAACTGCAACTCTAATTTTATTAATTCACTACGTTTTTAATCCCCCAACCAATAATCTAACGCGATTTGTTCTAAACTTCAGGAGTTAAGCATGGAAGAAATGCTACTATGCCTTTCTACGTTTCGTAGAAGAAAAAAGAAAACTTATTGGAAGATTGTAAATTCTCTCATTTCTTTTTGATGCGCAGGCTCTGTTAAAATGGAACATGGTTTGAAGAGAAGAAAAATAAAACTAAAATAAAGTCCAAGACATTAGAAAAAAGAACTTAAAAAGCTGTCCAGCCGAGGAATTTTTTTCGAGCAAGCATATAATAAGAAAATAAATCAAAGAAAAACTAAGCGAAAAATTAGTTATAGCATTTTTTCTAGTTGATTAATACGATAAATTCACTTAATTTGCTCTTGCACTTCATGGGTGTTTTTTTTTTATTGTTCAGCTACTGTTAAGTAAATTTTCATAAACTTGAGTAAAAGTGCAGAAAAAATAATTAAAAACAGTTATTTTGCAGTTTTTAATGAAAATTTAATAAAAATTAGTAAATGCTCAGTCAGATTTTTTTTTTATTAAATCGTATAAAATCAAACACAAAATTTAATTATTTATTAATTGAATAGCTGACTGAAGAAATCAGATTAGCCAATTTTTTTAAAAAATTGCATTTATGCGGTTTTCCATTCTAAATAGGGCCATTTTTATATAAAAAAAATTAAAGGTCTTAAATAAATTTGCAATTTAAATATATAAAATTTACCAGGTAAAAAAATTAATGGTTGATTTAAAAATTAATTATTTTTCTTAAACTCTCAACATTTTTATATTATTGAAACGTAGAATCTACAACCAACAACCAGCATCTACAACCTATTGAGAACGGCAAAATTAAAGTATGCAAGAAAGTTTTGCTCTTTATCTTAATACTAGCCGCCTTTGGCGACCAGCTGGTTCGCCATGAGTAATGGGTTCTAAAATTTTCAATTAAATCACATATTCATTAGGCTTAAAGTAACTCCGGGCATTGATTGGCCTGAAATTAATATTTTTTTTTTAAGATGATGGAATGAAAGTTCTAAAAGAACGCGTTTTCCTAATAATATTCTTTAATTTTATAAATCAGTCAGTTTTAATGATTGATTTAGAAGACTGATTAAGATAGCAACTTTTATTTAAAATATTAATAAAAATATTTTGTAAAATATGGTTCACAGAGCAGAGTATGAAGAAATCTAAAACTCATTATTCATAAATGCATTGTTTGACTCAAACTACATAAAATGTAATTATTTACTTCATTTAGATCAAATTAATAGTACTAAACAATATACACCGAAGAGCCATTACATTATGACCACCCTGTTAATAACATGTCGGACCACCTTTAGCCTTCAAAACTGCTCGCACCCGCCGTGGCATTGATTCCACAAGGAGCTGATAGGTAGTCTGAGGTATCTGGTACCAAGCGCTCACCAACTGGTCCTGCAATTCCCTCACATTGCGAGGGGGTAGCGTGGCAGCAGGAATTTGGTTTTCTAAGTAGGACCACAAATTCTCTATTGGATTAATGTCAGGTGAGTTTAGGGGCCAAGACATGACTTGAAAGTCACTGGAATGTTCCTCGAACCAATCCATGACGATTCGACCCTTATGACATGGTGCATTATCCTGTAGGTACACGCCATCCCCCACAGGAAACACTGTTGCCATGAATGGGTGAACCTGGTCTGCAACCATGTTCACGTACCTTCCAGACGTCAAGGATTGTTCTGTGGGGATTATGGGTCCTAATGTGCTCCATGAAAACATTTCCGACACCATACTACCCCCACCACCGGCTTGTCTCCGTCCAACTGTGAATCCGGGAGCAAGGGATTCATTTGGAAATAGGCGTATTCTCACACGCCCGTCGAGGTGAGGGACCAGAAAACGTGATTCATCAGACCATACAACCTTCTTCCATTCCTCTGGTGTCCAATTCCAATGTTTCTTGGCCCATAGCAGACGCATCTGGCGATGACGTTCCGTTAGTGCAAGGACATGATTCGGCCTCCGGCAGCGTAGGCCGATACGCAGCAATGTACGCTGCACAGTGTGTTGAGAAACACTGCCTGGGTCACCACTGTTGTAGCTGGTAGTGATTTCGGCTGTTGTAGCCCTTCGGTCACGGCGAACAATGCGTAGCAATCTCCGGTCTCCTCTGGAATCAATGCGCCGTGGACGACACACTTTTGGCCGGCGACTTGCCGTTTCACCATCCCTGCACCACCTTTGATATGTGCTCACAACAAATGCACATGAACAGCCCACTAAATGCGCCGTTTCTGATATTGATGTTCCAAGTCGCCAAGCCATAACGATTTGACCTTTATCAAAGTCTGATAAATCCGCTGCTTTTCCCATTATGTCGCTAATAGCACTATGTTTAGAAAGACACTGCATACCCGTTTTATATACTCCAATATCAACCCCGCACGAGCAGTGGTTCTGCTCCTGGGCGAGCCCGTTCTCATTGATGGAGGGTGGTCATAATGTAATGGCTCTTCGGTGTATATGCCTATTAATAATATTTTACAAATTGGCCATTGGAAAGGAATTTGAATGCATATCCTGTATACATAAAGATAATTTATTCAATTAATGATTTAAATATTGCAAACGATCATAGAATCCTTTGCCTTGCATTTTTAAAAGAAAATATCACATTTTATATTTATTTTATTTTATCCAGTCATGTGCTAAAAGTTGCATTTCTTCAGATTCAATTTGCGATGATAGTTTTTTTTTAAATTTGAACTTCCGTTAAAATGATGGCAACATGGTAATAAAACCTAATTTTTTCCCTTTGACGTGCTCTTGCAGATTTTATAGAAACCTTAGCTTTGAATTTGTTTTTTTAGAAACTATCACATTTTATAATGAAAAAAAATATTGAATGAATGATCCAGATATTGCAAACGATAATAGAAATATGCCATTAAGTCGGGATTCCAATGCATATCCTGTCTAAATTCGATCAAGTATACCGTAAAGAAGATTTATTGAATTAATTATTTAGATATTGCAAACGATCATAGAATCCTTTGCTTTGCATTTATTTTTTTAGAAAATATCACATTTTATCTTTCTTTTATTTTATCCAGTCACGTGTTAAAAGTAGCATTTCTTTAGATTTATTTGGCGATGATGGGTTTTTTTTTATTCGAACTTCCGGCATTCTTTTATTTTATCCAGTCACGTGCTAAAAACATGGTTAAAATATTTTTTTTAAAAATTCGTTAAAAATAGAAACTTACGTTATAAATTAAAAAACCCGATACCGTTAGAGGACTAATTTTTTTTATCTTTAAATTGATATAAAAATCATGTTTGTGCGATAATATTTTCGGAAGTTATAGCGGAAAAACGTCGAAATTTTGCTTAAATTTTAATTAATTCAAATTCTAATAAAAATTCGAAAAAAGAGCTCCTAGGTGCACATTCCCGACCTCCAAGGTATACATGTACCAAATTTGGTAGCTGTAGGTCTAACGGTCTGGCCTGTAGAGCACCAACACACACACACACACACACACACACACACACACACACACACACACATACACACACACACACATTGAGCTTTATTATAAGTATAGATTAGTAAAAGGTGCGCTCTGAAGAGATGATTTTACGACTTGAAACACTGGTATAAATTTTTAAAAATAAGATGAGGCTTATGTTAACAAAAGAAAATATATTTTCCAAAAAGTCTTTTACAAAATATGCATTGATATTGTACTATACAGTACGTCTCAAAATTATGTGGGCAGAAGATTTTTTAAAAATAATTGTTCAGAAATGAAGAAATAATCACGAAAAAATAATCAGCTTATGGAATCATAACGTAAACTTATTACAATACAGAAATGCATTGATATCACAGAATTTTGGCTAAACATAATTTAAAATAAGCTGTATCAAAAATATATGGACTATCAAGAGATTCGTTTTTATAACTATAGGATAAAAAAAATTGCATATTCTGCTTTCTGCATATGTGACGCAACCACTTCGTAAAGTAAAATCACTGTTCACTCTTCAATTTGGGAATAGATGATAGTTTTGCGAATAGTGAGTTCAATTCTCTGCAACTGAAATTTGGTGCTTAACGACACAAAATGTTAAAATTTTTAATATTTCTAAACAAATGAAGCGTAGCAGATCTTTCAATTTAGGAAATTCTATCGAAAGGTGACAATGCGATTTTTTAAAAAAACGTCCAGATCTACCAAAGAAAAGTAATAATAAAACCCACTTTTCAGCGACTAGATAGATTTTTACGAATAATTTTAACTCGTAAGAAATTTGTTCACATAGCTGCGAGGATTTTATCGTTTTTTATTCCATCATTTAATGTTTATCGTAACCGCAAGCAAATTTCACAAACATCTTTTCTGAAATTATACTATAGAAAAGCTCATGCTTTTTGGGCTAAAAAACGCATGCATTGGACGGAAGAGCGGTTAAATATTTTTTTTTTCAGTTACAGAAAAAAAGAAAGAAGATGGCTCTGATGGCTAGGTGCACTATTGCTATAATCTACGATGTGAGATAAAAAGATATACTTTAGAAATAATTTATTTACTGTTCTTAAGTTTTCACAAAATATTTTAAGTATATTTTACATTCTTACTATTCCTTGCAATCAAACTATTAAATATTCATCAGACTCTTAATCAGATTTCTAAACGTTTTATCCTCAATTAAGTGCTCGTTTATATCATTAAAATATATTAATAATACTAAATCGTTTATAATATTTATATTGTTTATAACACTGCAATAAATATATCAACTAAATATATTCTTTGCACTAAATTAACTAAATAGAATAGGATTTGCACTAAATAGAATAGGATTTACTCTGTTAATCAGTTTATTTGTATAATTCGAATTTATTTTAATGAAAACTTTTAACTAATACTTGAATGAATATGAATAATTAAACAAAACTCTCTGAAATAATTTAGAATATTCAAGATATATTGGAATTTAGACAAACACTAATTTACAATTTTACTGATAACGCAATATAAGAATACAACTTCTACAATAAATAACAAATTTTGTATTTTCCAAGGCTGGTTTGACTCGATGTTTTGTTATTGATGCCCCTGATTGTTTAAATCACGCAATGATAATTGACTAAAAAAGATAGAAAAACTAGCAGATATTAAGTATATTTTTTAAATGGAAAATTTAAATTATTTCCAGAGACAATTTTGCAAAAAGATAAAAAAAACCCGCACTCTTAGAGTGATCAAAATGTATTAAATGAAATAATTCTGTTTTGACCGGTGATTAACTTTTTGTTGAATTTCAAACTATTATCCAAAAATAATTTAAATATTTGACTGAATCGGTGTAGAAGATTAACTCATTTAGTTTGATTCTTGTCTAAAACCTATCAAACGTTCTTGCTCATTTCCAGTTCAATTTATTATTCTCAATAAAAAAATAACATGTAAGCTTATTAATTTATTTCAAATTAATAAATTGCATTTACATAACTAAATTAAAATTATTGTTGTATCCAGACCAAGTAGCTTCCAAAGCTGCATCAAATTATTTCTAATTATCAATGAGTGTGTTATCAATCATTTGTGTGAGTGTGTGCTTGTAAATATAATTTTCGAAGCAAAGTTGTGGCCGAAGACAAAAAAGGATATACTTTGAAATTTTAACTTCGTTTTATTTTATATCGGAAGGCATGATTTATGTGCAAGCACCTGAAGCAAAATGTCTGCTTATAACGCGGCACAAGAGCAGAAGACAGCAAAAAAGAGGCAAGAGAGAGATTATATTTTAGAATGAGTTTGATATGGGATAAATTAAGCTAAAAATTAGGAAATTAAATGTTTAAATTAGATTTTAAAATATCATTACTTCTGTATGCGAACAAATTTGTCTGATGATATCAAAATGATATTACAAGCCTAGAAAGGGTGAAAGTAAAAAAAAAAAAAAAAAAATACCATTCAAATAGATTGGGCTAACGAAATGTTTGAGTTGGTTTACAAAAGATAATATTCGAGTCGAAAGAGTATTTATTTTATATAAAAATGAAACTTTGTTAAGAATGTTTCAATAAATCACCAAAATAACTTAAATGGGATATCGGCAAAAACCCGATTAAGACGAATTACATTTCATTTACTTCGACAAACCATTTAAATTAAATTTAGAGGCTAATAAAATCTCACATATTATTTTTTCTGACGTTTTTTACAGTAGTTTGATTTTGCTTTCAACAGTAATAAGAAAAAAAGTTTTTGCAAAAAAATTTTTAAGAGGAATTCATTCACCTTTGTATTCAATGAAAAGAATCATCATCAGATAATCTGTATAAAAGAATGCCAGCGCTTTCTTTCCTTTCACAGTCCAGTAAATTTTCCAGACTCAGAATCATAGTTATTATTGAAGATCATTTGGTTAAGAAAAATTTGCTAGCCGCCTGATTCACTAACTTCACTGTAGATGATTCATCAAATGACAAAAATAACAGCTAAGTTTTAACGTATCCTGTCCGAGATTTAACAAATCTGGCAAAAAAAAAAAAAAAAAAAAAAAAAATACAACTGGGACGTGCGGAGTAGAGGAATGCGAAGTCATGAGGAGGCTGGGTGGGGCCGGATACGGGGAAACCTTGGGAACGAACTATTGAAACCAAAAACAATATGCACTGTTGAATAAAAGGTTAACATATAATGTTCGACAAAAAATATTAAAACAAGAATTATTATAAATTCAAAAATTAATTTAAAGAGAAGTAAAATGTAACAAATGTCACTGAAATGGAAGTCAAGTAAAATGGATATGGAAAATCGGATTTTCAATGTTAAAAGGATGAGTTTATTTTAATTTAATTACATTTACGTCCCGTTTAGAAGCAACACGACGGCTATTTTGGGCTGAAGTTCGTAATTTTCAATTGCTATCAGATGTCGAGAGCGACACCTCCACGGTCATCTACCTCTTCATACTTTCACATCTCAACAAGGAAAGAAATTTAAAAGAATAACATTTCTTTTGTTGTTTTTTTATACTTGTTTTATTTCAGCTTCCTCTTGTTCTCTGTTTCGACTTTTTGTTTCATATTTATGTCCAAGTGAACCTGAAATTTAAATGGACGATGTCTAATTCATTAGTTAGCTGTAATTAAGTCTACTTCCCGTTTTGAAGCGACACAAGATCTATTCTCATGATGAGGATGACACCTGAGCTGATATTCTCTCTCCAAGCTTTCCCACCACTCTAGTAGGAGAACTGAAAATATTAAATGTCAACCAGAATGGCACGCAGGGCGGATTCTCCAGATGGTAGAATCTCGAATTCGAGGTTTGATTCCGAAACTGAAATTGTGCCTCAAAGCCATCGCACCTTCTATAAAGATTGAGACTTGGCACTGAATTAATAAATAAAAAAGTTTCTTTTTTATTTATGAAGATATGCATTTTTCCTATGTTTGAAAATGAAAATAAATATTTATTTTCGATTTAAAAAGCGCGTCAAGGATGATTTATTTTAATTGATCTATTGATTTGAAACTCGGATTCGAATCTTAGTGATTATTTTCTGGTATCAGCCAGCATTCCAATCAGCTTTTTCCATTCCTATATATTAGATGTAACTGTAATATATATCTGTGCATATACGCATAAAATCAATACTGGCAATAACTTTCAGTACCTAACTTCTTGTTGACATACTCAAATAAAAGTTCTTGTTTTAACTTTAAAGTCATTCACCTTATGTATAATCTCATCTACCACATAATTATTACTTTTAGTATGTTAAATATGGAGAGATGTCCCGCGCTGTTTCAACGAAAAGCATAAATAAAAACAATCCACACAATTTAACAAGTTGCCTGAAACTTTTAAATATTTCATGTACTAAATGAATAAATTTGTACTTGGAAGATGTGACTATGAAATACAAAACATACTTGGATATGATTATAAAATATAAAATGTATTAGGAACAGATAATCATGAAATATGAAAAGTATTTGGAAGAGATGAATATTTTTCGTTATTTATCCTAATAATCAGAACAGTATTTTAGTTTTTAAAAACAATAATTGTCTTTACAGGCAATTTAATTTAACTCCATATTTGTGAAAATCTGATTTTTTAAAAATTGATTTTTACTCTCTAATGAGTTAGAGCTTTGTTATTTTGTACATTTATTTATTCTCAGTGATAATGCTCAATCATATATTTTGTGAATTTATTCATAAGATAATGGATGAATTAAATTAAATTTTAAGTAATCAAATTGCTTTACTATACCTGGTGGTGATTTGTGTAGTCTTATTGGCAGAGAAGTCTAAGGAGTCGGTGTTAAGAACTGAAGTTATAATTAGTAATAATTATATTTAATTTTATTCTTAATAGTTTATTCTTTGAATGGTAACATTGTATCATTTTTTGATGAATGGCAACAGTGCTGAAATACGAGATTATGTGTACGATTTTAATGCGTAATTAAGCGTCAGAATAAGACTGAAAGCTTAAGATCTTAATGTGATTTATTCAAACGCTCAAAACAACGATTTGATTAAGCATGATGGTATCATCAAGTATTTGTTAAGCTTTTATGTAACAGTCGGCTTTGTTTCAGGCTGTGAATTTGAGAAAAAAACTGATTTCAGATTTCCACAATATTTTGGATATTAAGAATAAAAAATTAAAAGTAATTCACATAAAAAATTATCTACTTTGCTGTACTTCAATAAAAACTTAAATTATTCTCTTTCAATTTTAAATTCTTTATACAGTAGCGGCTGCTTAATAAGATGGTTTGGGGACATAAGACATTTGATAATATTAATAGAATGGTAAAAATAACCGAATGAAGCAAAATAGATATATTTATATCTCAAGAAAGGTAAAAGAAGCACACATATACTTACCACAAGGCTAATATAATTTATTTCAGAAATAAAAATTTTAAGAATTCATTGATTACTGCGTTTTGAAATTTTATTTCACATTTCACTTATAGACATGCATCGTTTTTTAAAATTTGTTGAATGATACTGCACTCCGGTGTCAAAATATCAAGTGCTTGTCTCATTTCGACGTTAATTGGGAGGTTTTCCTCAAAACATTCGTCCCCATCAAAATCAACACCATTTATTGCTTGATGGTAATCACAAAAACTCGCGATATTTCAAAATTTTGCATTGAAGAATCTGTGAAATTTTAAATTGTGTCGCTGCGTTACATTGACTCATTTTAGCTAGACTTTCGTAACTGTTAGGAATTTCGATTTTGTGTTAGATACTCAAATTAGTTCTTTTAAATCCATTTTTCTTTCATATTTCAGTCATCCTTAACAGTGGTTTACTGCTTTTCGACAAATTTAAAGCCAAACCTTGCAGGGCAGCTGTCCTTTTAAAAACAATCCAGAATGCTCTAGACAAAACAAAACATCGTGAGCCCCGTCCCATGAGAAAAATGATTCGCAGATGTTTTCTAGCAATTGGAGAAAAAACTTCCACGAGTATCGATCGTTAACGCTGCTTAAAAAAGAAAGCTCTGTTGATTCTCTACTTCAAACTTGTCAATATTAAACGATGAAGTAATGACATTAAGCGAATATATTTGTGTATATTTAAATACTTCTATTCGGGATTAGAGGATTATTCGAATTTAACCTTGTCTGTCATTACATTAAGTAGTGTCCATAGTATTAAATTTGTTTGTAAAAAGGAAAATAAATATTTGTAACGAATACCAAAATTATGAATGTTTTTAATTTCCAAAAGGATTTCCGATTTAAATTTCAAGATGAACTGGAGAATGTAAAAGTTAAAAACTGATAATAATAAACAATAATATAAGGAAACAATCTTATTTTGTCTTTTATAGTTTGACACTTCTGAATAATTAATTCTCATTCAATGATTCTATATTAACATTAAAATATGCAGTTAATTTATTAAAACAAGTAAACTTCTCAAAATCATACTGATATTCGAAAATATACACGCACTATAAAAAGACATGTCTTTCAGGTGATAAAGATATTAGACAGATACATAATAATATAGACAAAAATATTTTGAATATTTAAAACTTGTTAGTTCGCATGTTTACTCAAGGATATTTCTAAAGTGGATAGCTTTTCTTGCGATTAATAACAAATGACGACAACAACAAAAATGTTTAATTAATGTCTAGTCAGGAAGTTACAGAACAGTTTGTACGTTAATGCGATCTATTTTAATTTTCTAACGAAACAAAAATCAGTCCTATTTAATTGTATCTCATGAAATAATTGGCTGCATTTTTATTGATTTTTAAAAAATTCATTTTTTTCGTTTACTTGTCATCTATATAAAAGTTAATAATGAAGCATACTAACCTCTAGAGAAATTTTACCAAATGATGAAAATGGTACAATTTTTTAAAGTTGATTTGAAAAATTAAAGAATTAGAAATTGTTGTATTCTGCATAAAAGTTAACAACAGTTGAATGAAATTTACAAAACTGTAGAGAATTTAACCAAAGTCTAATAGTATCCAAATCAATGTTTTTAAGGATGAAACCTCTGTAATCTTTGCAAAGATTACTAATAGTTGAATGAAACATTAAAAAAAAATTAAAATGCAGAAAATTTTATAAAGTGAGGAAATTTTTTAAAGACACAGTTTTCTAATTAGTACATTATTTAAACTTTATTGGCTTTTTATTAGATCCGATATTTTAAATTTTTCTCTAGTAATACATACTTTGGAGGATAAATATGAATATATTTCAGGAGGACAACAGAAGAAACTTATTCTTATATTTAATTAAAAGAAAAAACTTAGAAAAATCTAAGAACTTCATAAATATAATAGAAATGTTATATGAATAACCCACAATGTTTGAAACAAAGTTCTGAGACTTAAATTGCCAGAATTCTTCAAAAAATAGTTTGAGATTTAAAGTTCAATAAAGTACTTCAAAATATCTTGTATTCAGATAATTAATTATAAAGACTTTTTAGGTATCAAAAGGTTACAGAATTGTTGGTTTAAGTGAGTCTTCGCAGCTCTCTTAACACTGTCAATCATACTAAGCAATAACCTTATAATGTATTTCAATATGACTTCCTAAAATATGAAAGTGAAATCGAATAAACTTCTAAGCTTTACTGTTAATTATTTCTCAATAAAAAAATTGGATTTTTACAAGACTTTGTAAGTCAGGATCTCTGTCTTGAGAGATATAAATAGTCATTTTTACTTTCTAAGCACAACATTAAATATTGAAGTCTTATATGCACCAACAGAAATGTGCTTTTTGGAGAATAAAGCTTAAGGAAATAATTTTAATTTTGAGAACCTCGTTTTATATTATTTTATTATTTATCATTCACGCACGTGCAAACACACACACAATTATATATTGCGAATTTCCAAAGTTTTTTGACAGTTTGTTTGTAATTACAGAGATATCCCTTAAAAAGTTAACCCCTGAAACAACTTTACGTTTTTCTTTGTACATATATTGTAGTCCGTTTTCCCGCATTTTTGGTTAATTACATATACTATTGAATCAAACATGGATTGTGATTCAAAATACAAAGGATGCTATTTAATGTTAATTAATCATTAAATAGCCTCCATTCCTCCATAAATTTTTTTAATGTTTATTACATTACTCTTTCATCTACTTAAAACCTTTTTTTTTTTTGAAAATTTTCTAATTTATCATCTATCGAATTTTTATCTATTCTATATTGTTTCCAATATGTTTTTTTAATATTTTTGCACTACTGGAAGAAAAATTAAAAATTCGATGCTAACATAGGTGACTCTAAAAATGTCGGATTTTTCAGGGTTAATTCTTTGAAAACTTTGAACTTAAACTGCTTAGAGAAACATTTTAGAGTAAAATTAAAAGGTGAATTGTTATCAGGATTTTAAAAATTCACTTTAAATTTGAAGAAAAAATTAATATTAAAAACAGAATAATAATATAAAAATAATAAAACATTAAATAAAAATGTTATTATTTAATTGGTTAGGAATAGGAAATAACGAAAAAACAATGCGACTGTTTAGAACGAATATGTTAGACACTTCGAAACGATGGGGATGAGTTACCACGGGTGATGGAAGAACTTAACCTTTCTTGAATTCACTTAAGTCGAATGTTAATAGATAACAATTTACAAATGTGGGAGTTTCAGACAGTTTTCAGCAGATCCTCAATAATAATAATAATAAATAGTTTCGACGATCTTGAATTTTTAACTGTTGTCGTGCTAGAAATCGAAACTGAGAGAGAACTACTGCTAGAATCGAATATATATATATATATATATATATATATATATAAATTAGCAATATAAGAGAAAACGAAACTAATTATGGAAACTGAACCACAAACTATTTCGGATTCGAACAAGACTAAAATTTAAATTTAAAATTTAAAAGGCAATCATAGTATTTAGTGTGCGCGAATGCAGCTACTACTAAAATACTGATGAATCACATAAATTAGCAATATAAGAGAAAACGAAACTAATTACGGAAACTGAACCAAAAACTATTTCGGATTCGAACAAGACTAAAATTTAAAATTTAAAAGGCAATCATATATATATATATATATATATATATATATATATATACCTTTTTTTTACAACAATCCCTCCTCTAGATTGAACTTTATCACGAATTTTTTTTTAAAAACGCTGAATTAACAGATTGTTTTTTATTGTACTTACATCCACCGTTTCTAACCTGTTTTTACTTTGTTCCAGTTTCTGACCTTTTGAGCGTTTTCCTTTACAGACAAAAGATGTTGCAAGGAACGAATTAATAAACGAAAGAAAAACGATACAATTTCTCAATTTTTTTTTCTTTATTTCCTCAGCGTTTTTAGTAGTAAAAACAAGTCTATGTATGTATGTTGCCATTGTACAGGGTAGAACCACTGTACTTAGTGCCAAATTTGTTACACGGATACAAATTTGTGTTTTGCAATTCGTGGTGATTTTTTTGAAATTATAATTTTTTTCCAAACCAAGTGTGATGTTGGCAAATAGCGATGAAAATATTATCTCACAAGAATTATTTTTACTCCTTGAAAATTAGAAAAATAATATTTTAAATAATGTAAATTTAGATGCCGTATAATTTTTTCTCTAATTTTAGAAATTTTTTAGATATAATTTGTAGTAATATTTTTTTTGTAAATAAAATTAAACATATATTACTGTTTGTTAGAATCCTTAAATTTCATGTTTCTCTATTGGGCAATATTATTTTATCACAAACACTTTTTAAGAAAATTAAGTTCATTTTATGTTTAAATAAGGATTAAGGAAATGAGTGTTTTGTCTAAATCATTAACTTGTTCAATATTAAATAGTAAAGCATTCAATGTATTTACATTCAACTTCTGTGTGAAAATTTTGCTCAAATGCAAATCTATTTTTTTGTGCTTTGTTTTTTTATATGTGTGTATGCATTCCAGTTTTTTTTTTTTTTTTTTTTTTTTTTTTTTTTTTTTGACCAGTTAGTGCTTTCAGTATTACCAAAAAATTGAATACGATGCATAACTAAATTGTTACTATTTATACGGTGAGCGTGCAAGTTGCTCAGCAAAAATGGCTAATTTTATATACCGATTGGGGGACTTTTTTTCCTTCATATTATTAAATCCTTCAGTTTTTTTTTTCATTTGTACAAAATTTCATTCATAAATCTTTGTGAATTATCCTCTAATTACACTAGCAAGCTTCAGCTCTTCAAACGAATTTAAATGTTAATGATTACAGCTTTTACATTCCTATTTCATAATTTTCATCACCTAATATTAAAAATGGTGATATGTAACTTCCGCTTTTGTAAGGAAATCAATGTTAATATAATGTTTGGAAAATCAGTGTTAACATCTTCTATTTAAAACATGATGTTTGCAGACGATACAAATAAAGAAAAAATAATTTTCTGCTGACAAAAATAAAAATTTCATGAAATCGGATGATGAAAGAATTTGAGCATTTGCTAATGAAGGATCTTCTGTTTACATGTTTGCACTGTATAAAAAATCAACAGAAAATTAGCAACGAATGAATTGATGTAATATAAATAAATAAAAAAAACATTCTGATTACTAAAATTTTTTTTTTATTATGTTAATAACATTGTAAAGGAGGTTTTATTTTTTTATTTTTGCATTTAGTTTGTTATAAATCTGTGGGTTTTTCTGGACTTAGTAATCAAACAAATTTTAGTAATTCTTATATACAACAATTTAAAATACACAAACCTGTTTTTTTCCAAGCTATTAAATATCCTATCTTTTAGGAGACATGCATTTTGAAATTTCGAGTTAGTATTTTGCCTAAAAGAGGAAGAATAATTAAAAGCTAATTTTTAAGACAATTATCCAAAACCGTTACATACTGGATGTTATTCATTTATCTTTGTTAAATGTTCTGTAATATGTGGTTGCAGTTATAGCTTCATTGAACAAAATTTCGAAGCAGAGAAAATTCAAGTGACGTCACAGTTATTTGACAGATATTAACTCAGGATTTACTATTCCTTAATCATTATACAAACGCCGACAACAGTTAAAAAAATTTTGTAGAGGAAACAATTCGTCGCAGACAGACATAACTGAGTGTGTCGTCAAACTGTTCTCAAGCTGCATCCTTTTTTCACCTACCAAACAATGCCTGAACAATGGGTTCTAAAATTAAATCGCAGCAGATCATTTGACGTGCAGTATGTGAGCATAAAATGACTTTATTGAATTTCCAAATTTAATTTGGAATTTCGTAAAAAATATGTGAATAAAATAAGTATGTTTCGCTACATAAGAAACGGAAAGTATGCAATATTGTTCGATATTTTGCAATATTATACAGAATGATCATTATTGGACTTTATTGTGATATTCCACGTAATTTCGATAGAGGCATAAAAATCTTAAACAGAGCCTGTAACGAAGCATTTTTTTCGCCTAATCTCCATAGTTGACTTTTAACATAATATAATTGCGTTATCAATTTGTTTCACCCGTACCAATTACTTCCAGATCTAGCATTCACGATAAAGCCATGTTAAAAATGTTAAAGATATGGCAGTATTTTTAAAACCATTCACTAGTGGTTCTATATACCTTGAGTCGAAAGAATGCCTAGACTCCTGGGATTTAGAAGGTTCACCTTCATTGAGTTACCCTATGCTAAAAATAGAAGCTTCTATTTGATTTTGCAATCTGATTAAATTATTAAATTTATTTCTTGTGCTCTAAAGACGACAAGCACTTAGATAACGAAGAAATAATAATAGATTGTAACTGCCTATATGGAAAGTAAATACTAAAGTGTAATAACAATAGAATTCAAAGTAGAAAATTATGCTATGTATATTTAATCATGTGTAATAGCGCTAAGCCCATTCATTTACATTTTTTCACAAGTTTTTGTTTGCTTATTGTCAGTTTAATAATAACTTCTTCCGACCGGAAGAAGGATTCACACATTTATATCCTGATTTTCCTCCTTTAAGTGAGTAATAATAGTCACCAAACAATAAAAATAAATTTCCTGAAATTGAGTTAATGGAAATAAATATTTTATTGGTATTAACCCTCTTGCTGTGTAATTTTTTAAAATTATTATTTAGATGCGATACTCGCAAGTAAGTTCAAATATTTTTCGAAGAAAGTAAAATGATACTACATGTTACGCGATAATAATATAATATAATATAATACTGTAATCATAAAAATGAACAATCTAAACCGCGAAAAACGCGAGATGCAACAGAAAATTGGCTGATTGCCCACCCACGGAAATCTCGGGATACGCAGTTGGAGGGTTAATGTATTAAAATTTATGTATTCAGATATGAACAAGTGTATTGCAAATCAAAAAATCCATCTATGTGTTAATTTTTTATTTACTGGTGGGATCGCTGCATATTTATATAAATCCAGGCCTCAAAATTCAAATGAAAAGTTGAAATTATTTCGGTCATATCAAACGATTATGTCTTAGTTCTATACGAGGACTAGAAATATTCTGGGAAAAAGTATTTCTAGACAAAAACTCTGAGCAATTTCTGAAACTCTAAACAAGAAATAAAAAGTTAGTTAGATTTTTATGTGTCAGAGGTATTAAAATCTATGAACAATAGAAAATAAATTTGTAAGATTATTCTGAAATAATTTAGATTTTCCCATTTTCTAAAGAATTAAATAACACAAGATGTAACAAAAGGTTTATAATTTACAATTATTTTAAAGATCATGATAAATAAAGTTTTTAAAATGATGTTCTTTTTTAACTTATTTAAGATAAGCTAGATCCCTACCGAATTGCTTGGTCATCGAAAAAGTATTCTGAAAAGTATCGAAAAGTAAGTCTATTTGTTATATCTTATATTTAAGCATTGAATTTAATAAAATATTTTTAAACGACAATAATTTATTTTAAATGCTTGAATTTAGTTTTGAAAATTCTCTTTAAGAATCTGTTAATATGTCTATTTGTGATTCATATCTGAAAATCAAAATTTAAAAAGCAGACATTACAATTTAAAAAATGCATGCAGTTTTTGGATAGTGTGATTAGTTAATTTACAATATTTATGTCACTTTGTGTCATAACTACAATATTAATCAGTTAATAAATAGAATTTGATAGAAAAATAATTAAAAATTGTTTTATTTCTCGTTGTTTCACACGCAGAAATGCAGATGCGCATACTGGTATATAAGTACACAGA
Organism: Argiope trifasciata; assembly: GCA_026543055.1. Classification (NCBI taxonomy): domain Eukaryota; kingdom Metazoa; phylum Arthropoda; class Arachnida; order Araneae; family Araneidae; genus Argiope; species Argiope trifasciata. The sequence goes on from JAPMOQ010058975.1 coordinate 1,139,576, forward strand.
ATAATCGAAAAAAGTTTATATGAGATTAAACAACCGAGTCATTATTATCTAGACAATCTAAATCTATTCCTGACGCACAGATTAGTATCTTTGTCAGCTACAATTACTTGAAAAATATTGAAAGTGTTACCTTTTAACTTTGAAATTAGCAAGTAAGTGATGTTAAATAATAAAAGAACACCCCAGATACAAAAATAACTTTATTTATTTATTATTAAAAAATAAGTAGGGGGAAAATAAGAGGGGGGAAGGGGGAATGTCTAGCTGTCTTAATGATTTAATAAGGTGGCTACTTGAGATTACATGTTTGTAAAATAGTTTTTTAACCTCAAACAAGTTTCAAGAACTTTCATATAATCTTCACAGAAAATTTTAAAACAAAACAATGCTATAAATAAGGAAAATTCTTGCTAGCAGTAACATTTTTAACTCCTGATTAGATTGTGATAGTACAAAGATCGAGTGTACTAATATAATCTACAAAGCTTTATTTATTTATTTTCTTGACGGCTAATATACTAAGAAATGCTAAAAAATATCATTCGAATTTTATTACATTCCCGTGATGTTGAAATGAAAATAAAAATCCCAGCTGGTTTGATTGAAATTAGTGCAGATGACTGCAATAAATTTTAATAAACAAGATTGGAGCACGATACGATGAACACGACGTCTAATAGGAATAAGATTTTATTATTAATGACGCAGTTTAGTTATATCTGACGCTGAATATGTGACGTGTGTAATTCCAAATATTATTGCAGTGAGAAAGTTTCGTAAATTCATAAAGAGCTTTACTGTCTAATGGCTGTCTACCTAATGGAGAAAATATCGAAAGTAAAAATAAAAATACTACGTAGACTGAATATAATTTTGAGTTTTGTATGATTTATTACTGTGTGAAGCGGAGTTATTCATTTTTACATCCTTGTATCATCTTTTACCATTTTACCTTATTTATCTCCTATCCGTAATTATTTTTTTTAAAAATATATTAAAATTTTAGGAACGTCTTTTAATTATTACATTTTGATACTAAAAGGTTAATCATTCTTTGGATAAAATAAAATTCATAAAATACAATAAAATAAAAGGCCTTACATGTGAGTTATTATCAATTCACTTTTAACTTAAAAGTACACACAGTATACAGACAATTTTTTCAGTGGTATGAAAATAAAATTTAACTAGATCGGACAATTCAATCTAATTAGGAGCTTAAACATAAGGATCATTAATTTTTTAATACTCAAAACTTTACTTTAAAATATCTAAACTGTTCACAAAATCAAATAAAAATGATAATAATGATTTTAATAATAATGTCACCCAAGTATTATTAATCTACCTTAGCAAGAAATATTAGAATATGAAACTAATTACATAGAAATGAAGCGATGAAATTACCGAAACTACAAAAATTGTGAGACATATATAATATTAATTAGTTATCGTTTAGACTTTTCCTAGAAAGATGTAAGTGTTATCAATAGGAAGGATCTTTAATTTCGAATTTTGGGGGATTTCCTTTTCTTTTATTATTTTTCACTAATTCAAGAAATATAGCTTAGTGCTGCCATCTATAGGTTAGACATGAAGACGATTTCTGTTTTAAAATAACTAGTCAAGGACTTTTAAGATGGATTTCAATCGAATACATTTAATTAAATATGCTACAATACTAATAATAATATAAAAGAATAAATTGCTGAAGGTAATTTCAAAGTTGAGCAATTTTATCTAATTAAATAGTTTATAAGACTGTAAATATTATAAGGTGACAAAATATATGACAAGTAAAAGAAGAATAAAAACGATCGCCTGTATACATAGTTTTTGGATAGAATATGTCATTTCGGATTTTCATCCTTATTATTTGTTCACAGTTAAAATTCGAATGATTTTTTAAAAGTGAAATGTAGAAAGCATATGCATAGTTCACAATTTAAAACTATGCAAACATATACATTAAAATTGACTTTTGAATACTAACATTATGAGAAACAAAATTTAAAAAGAAAGGAGAAAGGGTAAAAAGAAATAATGCATAAAATGATCATAGTAATGGCTTTATAATTTTTAATTTAAAATATTTTTTCAAAATTTTTATTTTAAGACATATTAAAATACTTGGTTTAACAGATCGAGAGTGAATTCGAGGAAATGGCAATTTTACATTAAATTGGTATAAAATGATTATTGTATAATTTTGGAAAGAACAGAAATGAAAAAGTGATAAGAAAAGCGTTGTAATCATGCAGAGGACAAATAGCTTGGATTTATAAGCGAGATCGAAATTTGCCAAGGTGCCTTTTATATTTACCGTTCTTTAAGTTTACGGTATTGAAATAAGAATAGCTCATATGTAATTCTTATTTTACACCAACAATTAAGTCTTACAAATTCTAAATAAAAAAAAATACCATCTGCAAGATTTCAAAAACAATTAAAAAGACACATTTACAATTATGTTTAGAAAAAAAAAAAGAATACTGAAAATATGTCTTTCATTAAATACACAAAATATTGAAATTAAAAACATTTTTTGATAAACATGGAATAGAAAAAAACTGTTTTGATAAATATTGGAATTAAATAACGTATGGCAACAACTTTTAGACACTGTAATATCACATATATAAAGTTTTACTGTCGGCACCGAAATGTCGTGAATTGAGATTGGATTTTAATGTAGGCGGTTATGCCAAATATTTAATCTAATTGTAAGTAATCTGTTGATTATCAATTATCTGTCCTTTTCCTTCTCTGACCATTATCTTCTATGATTCTGAATATTTGAAGTTCTGATAACTGAAATATTTCTTTAATTTCAACATTGCATTCTTCTGTCTTACCAAACTGAAATACTAGTCTTATCTGCTAGTTTGCATATAGTTGTGAAATCCAGTAAAAAAACTGTAAAATATCAGGAATCGAACTTTGCAGCATTCTCATTTATTGCAAATATGACTTTTTTTTAAACATTATTAATATTTTATTCTGTACTAGCCTCCTTTGGCGATTGATTGGTTCATCTGGATTAACGTTTTTTAAAAATTTAAATTTAGTCTTTTTGTTTTATTCTTGATGGCTTCCTCAGCTGAATATTTTTTAACTTCAAATTTTGATTGCCATGAAACGTATGCTCCCTACCTCCAAAACCTTAAACGTTCTGTTATTTATGCTATGCATTTTTTCCATTATCCGTCATCTTTTTCTTCATTCTTCGATTTTTTCATTTCTTTCTTCATCACTTATATTACAAAAAATAGAATCAATGTCAAAAAATGGGCGAAACTCACAAAATTTTTCATCATTTTGTTATTTTGAATTTAAACCTCAATTGTAATTTTATAATACTTCAAAGTAATAAAATAAAATAAATTTTTTTTATAATAAATAAGTTTGCTTGGAAAATAAAATAATAAGTTTTAAAAAAGGAATACCTTGTCCAGAAAACTTTGCAATATTGAAATTTCTCCGAATATTCACACCCCGACCCACAGCAAGGGGGGAGGGACCTGGATAAAGTTTTGGTAACATGAATGAAAACAATTTGAATTTCTCTTCAACAATGAAATATATTTTTGTAAAATACGCTTAAAATTTATTTCAAAAAATCATTAAAAATAGAAAAAAATTATGTTAAAAAATTGGTAGTATTGAAAATATAAGTTTTCGAATTTTAAGTAGATGAGCAAATTATTATTGTGCTGAAGTATTTTTGGAATCCTTGGTATCCTAGGGGAATGCCAAAATTTCTTTTAAGTTTCAATCAGAGAAAACTTCAAGTGAAATTTAAAAAAATCGTTCAGAGGTACAGATTCCCACCCTCCAAAGTATTTATGTTCCAAGTTTGATAGCTTTAGGTAAACAGTTTGACATGTAGAACACTACCATATGCGCAAAGAGAACTCACACGCATTAATATTTATTTTTAGTAGAGATTTTTATAAAATTATTATTTTTTCAAACGGAAATCCTTTCAAAATAAATTTGGTAAGGTGGAACAGATTTTATACTTGAGCTATTCATTTGAAAGACTTGCTTAGAAATAACTTATATATATATATATATATATATATATATATATATATATATATATATGGGGTGCCAGGTATCTCACTTCCCGCCACTGAGCAGCGCCTCTGGTGGAGGAAACGTAAGCAAAGTTCAGACGAGGCAAGAGGATCACGACATACATAAAAAGACGAAATTACGAAGTATTTCTAAATGACGAATTTGCATGTTAAAAGACGAACTTGATTATCCATTCCATCCAGTAAATTAGTCATCATCATTTGTTCATCATTAACTTAACTTCATTGTCATCCATTAAATTCTAAAATATTATATGGACTTATTAAGAGAGAAAGTGTGTATATATATACATACTCTTATTTCCTTATCCAATTCCACCTTTGTTATTTAATTAATTCAACAAGAGTTGTAAAATTACTGATGTCGGCAAGTTCCCACACTCCTAGTGAAAGGATAAAAGTAGGTCGACCTAAGAGAATTATCTTTAAAAGATCCCCATAATTTCCGTATCTAAATCGATTTGTATAAAGAAATCACAATCAAAATCTCATAGTATGCAATCATGGAGATGAATATTTCATTAGCTTTTCCTCTTTTCGCTTTTGTGTTGTTTTGTGATGATGTGCCTCGTTGCTCCTGCTAGTACATTCCCCGGAATGAAAACGATGTTTAAGATTTGAAAATGTCTTCTATCCTCCGCCTTTGCTTAAAAAAATATGTTTATATATAATCAACTGTTTTTTTCACAGTTTTAACTCAAATTTCGGGTAATGTCAAATTAGCATTTTAAATTAATTATATGTTACAAATAAATTTAATACTTAACGGCAATACGAATTGATTTTATTTGCCGCTTAGTAATAAGTATACGATCAACTAAAAAAAGTTGAAACTTCATTATAGAGTTAGGCCTTTTTGCATTATGACATCACCAAAAAATCGCTTAAGTTTCCTAAACGCGTCCGCTGCTACGATTCATGCCTGATTTTCGGACCAACTATCTAATAAGATAATCCCATCCTTGCTGTAATTTAACTATGGTTGAAAAAGTGTCATATTATAAGACAGTTGGTTTGGTACAATGACATGTTATCTGCAACGCATAGGCGCATAATCAATGTGTTAAAGACGATGTCGTTGGCCATTTAAAATAGAGCGTCTGTCCTTTAATATAAATATGATATTTGTGGTATGAACTGAGGGACTGTTTTTTGGTTTTGTTTTTCATAGCTAATTGCCTTTTCCATTTTAATAGCATGGTAAGGTGGAGGTTTGATATTTTTATAAATGTCTCATAAAAATGGTGCCGTTAATTTCAGCAGCAGAAATTAGATCTTTAGAAAGTCAGATATCTGCAAAACTCCGATTCTAAAATCAAAGTACTTTTTAAAGTAAGAATTTAAGTTGTTAGAAAATAATTAATTTCAAAAACAAGGATAAATCAAGTTTATTACATGTATATAAATATTCCTAATTACGATTTTTTATTTTTATCAGACTCTTCACTTTAAAGTATCTGTTCTGATGGTGATCTAGTTTACTCTAATCTAGAGTGATCGTTACGAAGATTCTACCCTGGTATTATGCGTCTATTTCTTATTTTAATACTCCAGAAATATTTTTACTGTGAGCCGTTACCATTTTTTTTTCTATACCTTATTCCAGTGAAATATTATTATTTTTTCCATTCCTACTACATATAACATTTATGATAGTATTTGTATAAGTATTAATTTCTCTATAACTGAAGCTTTAACTTTTTGTTATTTGATAATTATAAAAGAAAGACCTTTAATACATGAATAAAATAAAGAAAAAGAATGTTTATTTGAACTTGATCAAAATTCGAAGTAAGAAATGTAAGTAGATTCATTATGGGTATAATGTTAAAATAATCTTTTAAGTGAAATTGAAATTTTAGAAAAAAAAAAAAAAAAAAAAAAAAAAAAAACTCAAATTTAAAAAAAAGGTACGAAAAGCTGCAAATCAGAATGATTTTTTTGTGTGTTGAGTAAAAGAGTAATTTTAATCGAATCTATTTGAAATGTAAAATTAACTAAGAATCTTACTGAATATGTTCACTAGATGGCAGTCATATCTTATTCTTGGAGCTGTCTGCTCGAATGTTAAATTTCATTTGAAATGAAACAAGTCTTACGAATTTTTAGTCATTCATCAATTTTTCAAGGATTTTTAAATGAAATGTAACTATATATTTTGGAAAAAAAAATCTAAAAATGAGCATAGTAAGCAACTGGGTTGCAAAATATTTTTAAAGCTACTTTAAATATTTCTCTTAGCTTAACGATAAAATTAAGAGGAAAATGAGAGTGAAACTTTCATTTATTTATTATGAGCAACTATGTAACTAAAAGTTTATGCTCATGACTGTTGAAAAGTAATTTGTTTTTGTCGGTAATAAACTAACCGCCTTTGACGACTAGTTGATTAGATAAGATAATTGACTGAGGAAATTATCAAATTATTCTTTTACATGAAACTTGGTGCTGTTATTGTTCTATGCATTTTCCTAATTATTTATAATCTCAAATAACATTTGAACTATAATTTGAAATGATTAAAAGTCTTCATCCATTAATATGCTAATTGAATAGAATTATTTCAGTAAAAATACAAATCTATTATTATCATTCATCATCGAGGTTTTTTTTTTTTTTTGCATACAATTAAATATACTACATAATTTAAGTAATATTTTCGAGAATTTTCTCTAATTTAGTCAGAAATAAAAGAAAACCCCAGAATAATACAGTTAAAAAGTAAAACTTAAAAACAAAAGAGGCATAATATATTCTTACACATTCATTTATCAATCAGAAAAGTGTAGTTATATTTAAAAATTGGATGAACTATAAAAATTTCTAATGATTTACTTCTCAGTTTTAACCACATTTGACACAAAATTAATATTAAATTAAATTTCTTTACTAAAATCAATTTTTATTAATATTTTTTTAAAAAAGAAATCTACTCAGGATGTAAAGAGTATGAAAATCTTCAATTTTCGTTACTAATAATAGAAAAAATCAACACAAAATATTTATATATTAATATTTTGGATTTCATTACAACAAAGAAAAATACAGTTATAAAATAGTTTAATTTATATTTAAAAATAATTAAAGTTAAAGAATATATTGTACGACAACCAAATTAAAATCAAAGAAAAGATAATATTAAAATTTTTTTCGATGGTGTAGAAATGAAATTAGTGACATATTTTTGGAGATTATGATGTAAAAACATCTAATTTTCGCATTACATTCAATAATTTAACCCTCTTTAAAAATAATAATAATAAAAAGAACTGGCCAAGGTATACATTTTTATTTTTCAAAATATATTTGAGTCAAATTTGGGAATTCTAAATCGAAGGTCTGTTTTTTGAATACCACTACACGAAGAGACAATCATTCGCTTTAATTATTAGTAGAGATGAAACAAATTCTTTTTGCAGTAATCACGTTCTTAACAACGACAGCCTCAATCCTTTCAGAATTCGTCATGACTCCATAGTTGACTAAGAAGCCCTGGGGATGGATTATTTGATGTTTACATCACTCACTACGAAAGAAGATCTTGAAGTGTTTCCGAAGGTCAACAAAATCTAAATTCTGTTAGTAACTATAACAACCAAGCTTATTTTATATGATAAAGACAGCGAATTATAATGTTAATAAGACGCCCTTATGAATGGTCAGTTTCATATTTTTAATTTGTTTTGTTTACCTTGAATGTAAAAGGAAACTAATTAAGCTTTTTATTTAAAAATCGAGCAATATGTAATTTGAAAATATAAAAAAAATCACCAAATAGTTTTAAAGAAATATTCTATTTTACTCATTCTCTGCATTTAAAAACAAGCTTTTTTTCTTATATTGCATTTCATTCAGAAGTCTTCTTCTAACTTTACAGTTAAATGTCAGATTTACGAACGTAATTAGAACGTTATTTCTCTTGTTTCCTTATTTCATTGGCTGATTTAGCCTTTTATGCTGCTTACTTGATAATTTTTGTAATTTGGGCTATAAAAATATTTTATAATATTTTTTAGTATTTGTCCTAATTCTATATCAATGAGATCAATTTCTCCCTTTAAGTATATTTAAGACACCAATTTTAAGAGAAAAATTATGCAATTTTTCATAAAAAACATTTTTGACTGAACAGATATAGATAACAGACAGATACAGATATTAGACAGATTTAAATATTAGACAGATATAGATATTAGACAGATTTAAATATTAGACAGATATAGATATTAGACAGAATAGATATAGATAACTATCAGGAGTGGTCTTTCCGAAACTTTCCCGCATGCTGTTTAATTAAGGTACCATCCTTCTCCTCCCACATAAAATTGTGGACCTTGGCTAAGGTCACGAATGTTTTGCATAGTATTGATGACCAATAGCTATGGAATATGCATCCTTGAAGGAAATCTAGCTTTTTTATTGAATCTACGTAGCGCATATGCATTTTTGAAGACCTTTTCTGAAAGATTGATATTAAACTTTGACAAGTAGCTACAGTTGTAGTCGCAAGGTAACATATTGAATTTCATTGCATTAGTGAGTTATTGCGTTTACAAGCATGCGAAAGTACAGACCGAAAACGATCAATTATTTGAAAGATAAGGTTCAAAATTTGGTAAAAAGAATCTATATTTGATGCTAAACCTTTGCATCAAATTTTATTTTCCTGGGTCTTTGCGTTTTGTAGTTATCAAGCTAGACAAACAAATTTCATGTGCATGGATTTCGTTCGAAGTTTGTAATAAATACACAAATTTAATTATAAATTCAAGTATCGAATTTCATCCGTCTAACTTAAGGAATTTGACACTTTCACAAACAAACGAACAGACAGACACAATGATAAAATGAAATTTTTTGAACACTGGGAAGTGAGAAACTCGTTGGTAAGGTGAAATCTCTACTTCGAATTTTTTGACGATTTCGATACTTTTTCTATACCTCATACGTGAGGAAGCAAAAATGCGACAAGAAATTTTCAGATTGAATTTCTGTCTGCAGGGTTTCATTATTCGAAACGTATTACTCTGTTTATTTTATCGTTTTGGCATCTTCTTATTCATTATTAATTTTTAGCAGTAATTTCGTTTCTTTTTTTAACAAGTTTTCACTAGAATTAAAACAAAAACTGTATATAAATCTCGTTGCGAAAATTGCAAATAATATTATTAAAAACGTCCTGAAAGCCAGTCTTCCTACAAAGGTGAAAATAAAAACGTCGATGACAGAAAGTTGAGGAGATTAGCTGAGAGCATCTTGTTTAATGTAACTGTCGCCCTACCTTTATTCAAATTTCTCTCATAAATTCTACAAACATATCAAGGGTTCACTATCCTTTTTCGGCTAATTATTAGGTAAGAGACAAATTATCTCGAGGAAGACTGGAATGATACGTCTTTATCTTTAACTAACGTGTTGTGAGTAAGACGAAATTTGGATTACTGTTTATGATTGAGGAGGAAAGGCGGGAATCTCGCTTCAAATAACATATCAATCTAATATCTATCAAAATGATTCAGAATACCAAGTAATAAGAGATTATAAACAAAATATAACATTATTGCTTACAATTATTCCTTAATATGACTTATTTCCCAATAATAGTTACTTAAAGTGTGGATTATTCTACAAAATTTATCTTCAAATAAGTAGAAAACGATTGAGATAATCAACAATGGAATCCGTAAATTAAAGGAAAAACTACTTTATGGGGAAAATAGCTTAATATTATTAAAGGCATATATATTTAAAAAAAAGCAACTCTAAGGCAAGAATATAAAATGGAAAAAACAAATTTATAAAAGTATACAGGAAATATCAGATACAAGGGAAAAAAGCTTATTATGTTTTCAGAGGGAGAAGAAAAGTGATAATCAACTATTATTAAATTTTCTTTTAATAAATCTTTATAAAATAAGCGTCTACTTCTTACTGTAATTCAAACAACGACATTTTGCATACATTTGACAAGAATTCCTTGGATAACTTAAAGTAAATATTGCCATGCCCATTAAAGAGCCACAAGAAAATCTTGTTTGCTAAGCGATGACGGATTCCATTCTGCCATGCATTTCCGACTTATTTAATCCTTTTAGACCCAGTGCTGCCACCATCAGAGTAATCAGCTTTTAATAATCAACCGATATTATGACTTGCACATATATATTCTAAGATGGTAAGCAAACGAATGAATAGTGAATGTTTTTTTTTATAAACTAACTAATCTAAGTGAATGAAATGAAAAAAATTTATATCTGAAGTACATTTTTAATAATTTTTTCAATAAATACTTCCTATATTAAGAGATAAGAATTTTGACTCTACGTATTTCATGGGATTAAGATCGATTGATCATGTAGGCTACTTTATTGATAGTAGCTCCTCACTTTCAATAATCAATATAATCTTCACGATGGTAGCGGGAATTATTGCTCAGGAAGATGGAACAATTTCTAATATCGTTCCGTTTTCATGCATTATAATGCCCTCTGTTTCATTTCTAATATAGTGATAAACGAACATTGAGTAGTAGCTCTATAGTAATCCTGGTAATAAGTATGTGTGTTAGTGTCTTTTTCAAAGATATAAAATTGTGAACACCCATTCAACATCATGCCTCTCTCGATCAAAACATCGCCACCAACTTTTAAAATGTTGATGAAAGAATACGTAGCTTCGACCTGAATACTGGAATCCTAAATAGGATGATGAACAAAATATTTTTTCATCTATGAGCAGTACATTTCCTCTATATCGATGAATCATGTCCCTCATACATCTTCCTTTTGTGGAAGACATTTAATGGAGCATTTCTAACAGGTTTATGAGCGAATAGATCAACACGGTTCCAATCCTTGGCCACCATTTGGTGTGGTATTCTAGTAGCCGGATTATTTTGTATCTTTCGTATTAATTTGACGATAGTTATCCGGTAATTTGATTTGGATCCAATTTTTATACAACTATTCTCGTTTGCAAAAATTTGGGTTAGTTGACCAGAACTAAAGGACTCCAGTTAATGTTCTAACTGGTTTTTGGAAGTCAACAATTTGAAATTTCAATTTTATCCATCATATATTTTGTAAAACAATATTTTATTATTTTTAGAAATTTTAATCAGAATTATTCTATTGGATAGTTAGAAAGCGGCTAGTAATATATACATATATAATGCCATAATTGTGATGTTACAATTCTGAATGAATATAATTATGTGTATTGTGATCATTTGTACAAAGCATTGATGATACTGACTTTTCTATATAATTTTTCTGTCGGAAGTTTATCTTTTTATTAAAATTGATATTGATTTTATTTGTTGTGAAAATCGTACTGTAAATTTATTAAACATTTTTCATCGTATTTCTACACTTTCAATGTTTTTATCATATTTTTTTAGCATCAGTATTTATCTTACTCATATCTGCAATTTTGCTCAAAATTGAAGAACTTGCTCATTTAGTCCAATATCTAAAAATTTATTAGAAAAATTGTCATGATATACGGTAGGAATATGCAATTAAAGAAGAGAGGAATTTATACCATACAATGGTCAAGATAAGCACTCTTAATTGGAAGTAAGCTTTATCACCATATTAACGCCCATTTACTTTGCAAGATCGAGCATAAAATGATTCTCATATTAGTTATTTTCCTTCCTCAAGGTCATACGATTATCGCACCCTAATATAACTTCTGAAAACGAGCCACTTTATAAATCCCAGTGACTTTCAATCTACTGCTGCAGTAAAATAGTTCTCAATTTCTAGATGATTTTAGAGCAGTTTATGGTGAGTCATGAAAATTTTGGCACAGGCCAGGAATTAAACGATTCTTGAGACAATATGGCAAACTGCCATTGCCTCCCAAGAGTTGTCAGACATTTTGAATCAAATTTATACAATAGGAATTTAGATTAAATTTCTCTGATAAAACCACTCGGCAAGTATCCTCTTTTTTAAGTAGAATTTTTCCAAGAGAGAATTTTACAATTTATAAAAACAATATGTTTTACAAGATATTATGAGATATTATGAGCCTTGCAGATATTATGAGATATTATGAGCCTTGTACCAGACTTCAAAAAGGTTAGATTCTTATCACAGATCCAGTCTAGACATGAATTTTCACAGTATCTTCCTTATCTGAAGAGAATCTGAATTTTATTCCCAGCATATATTTTCCTGCATCTCAAAATGGGATGCAGGAAGATACGGTAATGAAGGTCTAAGCAGGCATCGTATTGGAAAGATACATGTCACCGATTACGACGAAATATAAGAGGGAAATTCTGTTGTTTAAATCACAATGACTGAAATCGTCAATCTAATTTTTCGTTTTAAAGTCGCATTTGGAGGAGCGTGATGAACTTTATGATACAGTGGCTCCATTTAACGTGATCATGGTTAATACTATCATTCGTTTTATATTATCAAAAGCCTCAAATCCATACAAAAATACTCATTTAGTATGATGGCTATGTCGTTGAAAGTTATCAATTTTGTAGTAGAAAATCAATTGATCTTCCATTTTCAACGAGAGTTAACTTATGACATTCCAGAAATTTTTTTGTTGTACTTGTAAGGAAACATCTACGAATCATTTTTCACGTTCTTTATTGGGACGGCGCCGAGAATCTTTTGTTTAATTTAGAGCATTATGGATTGGTTTAAAGCGACAGCTGCGCTACCAGGTCTGGCATGAAATTCGTCGAGCAGCCATAAACCACTGCCAAGTGCGATTAAGTTATGAAAACAAAATATATAAAAAAGAGCCGATTTGAATATCAAATACAAAAATGAAACAATTTATAGATACAAAAGTCTGGCGAAAATGAGTCAACGCAACGCTGCGGCGTAATTTAAAATTTTACTGCCTTTTCATAGCAAAATTTTGAAATATCTTGAGTATTTTTCGGATTACGGTCAAGCCATAAATAATGACGTTTCGATGGGGACGAATGTTTTAAAGAAAACCCTTCAGTAAACGCCGAAATGATGCAAACATTTGATATTTTGACATTCTGAGTGCAGCATCCTTTTATAAATTTTAAGAAACTATATATGTCCGTGCAATACAAAAGTGCATTGTTTAGTAAATTTTCAATGAATTTTTAAAACTTTTATTTCCGAAATAAGTTATAGATGACCTTGAGGAAAATGTATGTGTGTGTGCTTTTCTTTCATTTTTCTTGAGATAAAAAAATAACTATTTTGCGTTATTCGGCTATTGTTATCAGTCTAATAATATCAAATTTCTTAAGCCCCAAATGATCAAAATAAACTGCAGGTATAGTAAAAAAGAGTTAAAAATTTAAAAAGGAAATATAAAACTTTTATTATAGTACAACAAAATAGATAATTTTTTAATCTTAATTATTATTATTTTATTTTTTGTTTATAATTCTTTATTAAAAATATCATAGAAATCTGACATAATTTTTTTCTCAAATTCATGCAAATATCGCAAAATTTTGAAATATCGTGAATTTTTGTGATTGTGGCCAAGCAATAAACAGGGACGATTCTGTTGGTGATGAATGTTTTGAAAAGAATCTTCCACTGAACAACAAAATAAGATAAGCCCTTGAAAATTTACAACCCGATTTGCATATTCTTTCAATAAATAATAATAATAATAATAAAACATTTCAAGTACGAACAGTATATAAGTGAAGTGTTTAAAATAATTGTCACCAAGCATCTCTTATAGAATATTTTTAATTGCTATTTTTGTAAATAATTATAGATACCCTGAATATTTCTTTTTTCTTATAGATAATGTGATAAACATATGGCTGATTTTACCAAAACCGGTCATTGTTGTCAATTAGTCAGTGTTATCCAAATTCTTAAGTGCTGAGATTTCCCATTATGCTATATCTACGTTCTGATTTAGATATGGGGACATTATCTCAGCTGAACTAAACTCTTCAACTTTCATAACACACAGTAACTAACATTTGACCATTTATTTCCTCGGAATTTTTGTACAGTTTCATTTACTAACAGCGATAAAATAATCGCTTCACAAATGCCTGTTAACATTTCTAACGACACATATAAAGGAAAAGCTTTAAATATTTTAGAAATAGCACAAGATATGCATGATCTTATTTTCTGATTTAAAAATATTTAATGAAAATTATAAATACAGTTATAAATTAAAGTTTCAAACTGATAAAATAAAGCTCGATTAATGCCAAAGTAATGAAAAGAATAATTACTCAGAAGTAGCAAGATAATAAAATAATATCAATAAAGAAAGCTACTATTAAATGTAATAATTACAAATTTTAATAAAGTGATAGTTCAATTAGAAAATAATTAAAATGCTAGAACTGTAGTAATACGCATTTATTTCAATTTGGAAAAATCATTGCAAAATCTATGACACATATATATCGAATTTTTTCATACCACCGGAACTTATAAAATTATGTCCCAAACATAGTTTGACTATAAGCTGTTATCTTGACTGGTCATTTATTGCGTTTTTTTTTTATTTGTATGCTGGCAACATTTTTGCATATGACGTTCAAAAGCGTGTAGCTGGGCGTTTTAGCTAAGTTATGAAATGGAACCAAGTTTTATGGGAAAACTCTTTCGCACCACCATTTCCATGGGAAAAAATTTCATTATTATTGTTACTTAAATGCCAAAATTAAGCAACAATCAATGATAGCTAATAGGAAAACAAATAAAAAATTATTATGTAGAAATTTCTAATGAAGTCTTTTTTTAAGAATTCTTCCTTAAGTATTTTTATTTATAGATATAAAAAATCTAAAAGAAAAAAAATCCTTTGCATTTTCTCGCTTTACCTTAAGTTTGAGAAAACCATATTCATGAAGCTTTGGAAAAGACGAAATAACCCAACAAGATCGTTGGCAATTCAAAGATTGCAGATATTTTTGACGTTGAAAGATAAAATTAGCAATACTAACGCTGTAAATGCGAATATTGTTAAATAATTGCAACGTAGTTAATAAATGCAGTACAGATGTTGCTAATGGCTCATCAAATGGTATTTGGGTGATTTCGCGGCATTTTCTGTTTTGACATTTACAGCATTTAGTACTTTTTGTCATCGATTGATGAATTGAAAAGAAATTATTACATAATTATTATAAGCATTCAAAGTAGAAAAAATATTTCAACAATCTTAAATATTAACATACAAGTTTCTAAATTTCATAGATTTTTCTCAAAATGCTTTGTTCTTTAAGAAAAATCTAGTGCCGATTCCATTTTGTCTCTAGGAGATTCTGCTCAGGGATATCAAAGTGATTTCAGTTGATTATACAAAGCTTGCATTAATTGTAAAAGTAGATCTTGAACGACGTGGGGCTGAAAAAGAGATTTCACCTTCACATTTCATAACTGAAGTTTGTCAAGGAAGATTTTGTAGTCTGTACAAACAAAAAGAATTTGAAAGGTAACGGTATGTGTCGCAGAAACCTTTCGTAAGATTTAATCCAGCCGATACCTGGAAATAAATGCCTAGTAATCTTCGCATATTTGAGCAGCTTAATTTTGTGAATGAACCAGTTTTGGATGATTCAGTTTTAACACTCATTTTTGATTGTTCAGAGAGGTAAAAACTAAATGAGTAGAAAACATTTTTTTAAAGATTGTTGATGAAATTGTTTTAATGATAAAAAAAAAAACTAATACAATTCATTATGAAGTATTTCCTATTTCATATAACAAGACCAAGGTCTGAGCTCAAAAGCATATTGACAAAATTGGAGAATTTTTTTTAATACTTTCTAAAGTCAATAGTGATTTTATAGGAAAAATAATTGCATTTTGACAGAGTTTTTTTTTGAAAAAAATATCGCAGCAAGGATCAACAACGAAGCACAAAAATATTAATATTTTAAAGGTTTGTTGTTATAAAGATATATTTCAAACGATGTATGTATTGCTCGTAATATGGCCTATAATGCATTGGCTACAATGCCCAATGTTATTTGTTACAGCGATTTGGTCACTCGTTTCATTTCTTATGCCAAAGTCCGGCAGGGTAAAGTCTTTGTAGTTACTATGAAATAACATTAGATGCTCTCAAATAATTGAATTGAAGAAAACTACATTTTGCTTTTTTGTCGCATTTTAAACTGGTCGACCTACAAGTATAAGTCAAAATAATAGGAACACCCAATTAAAAATGAGTTGTCCTTCAACAATCCAATAAAAGGCTGCCTCGTGTCGCAAAAGCGTGCAACCTAATGGCAGAGAAAAGGAAGGTACTTGTCTTGCATTTGGCAGTTTAAGGGTCGCATGAGAAAATTCTGTACCTAATAAAGTGTGATTATATTCGACTTCTCCGACATGAAAAAATGCATGATAATTGGAGCTTGCCTCGCTGGAGCGTCCTTGTACAGAACAGCCAGCCATGTGAATGTTTCAAGAACCTCTGTGTCAAGGGTTATGGCAGCCTACACAAACCTGAGTAAGGTGTCTTCTGAAAAGCACAACAGTGGGCGAAAGTTGAAGTAGAAGGACCGTAACATATGGGATTTGAAGAAGATAATCACCCGTAATCGCAAGACACTGCAGCAGATAATGTTTGAAATGAATATACACCTTCAGAATCCTATATTCATGAAAACTATATTTAAGGGGAGTTGCATATTGAGAAAATTCATGGTAGAGTAGTACTTCAAAAGCCGTTAATTTCGGAGCGGAATGCTATAAATGGACTACAGTGATGCTGTGATAACTTAAACGAGGCAGAACTGTAATGGAAGAACTGGCCTGGTGTATCCTCGTTTACATTATTTCTTAGCATCAGACATTTATTCGTCTGGTGAACACCAGCAGAAGCATTTCATGTTGACATCCAGGTTCCAACCGTGGAATGCGGATGGGGTTCTATGATGGTATGGAGCTAAATATCTTCCTGTGGATGGGACTTCTTGTTGTCTTGAAGGGGATGATCACAGGTGACCCTCGAAGCATTCTCTTAGATCATCTTCATCCTATGCTTCAGATTCCCTTTCGTAGAGACCGTTCTGTATTCCAAGATGACATCTCCCCTGTTCAACGTCTCGCTGTGTTCAAACATGGTTACATGAGCCTGATGATGAAGTGGAACATATAACCGAGTGTTCTCAGCCCCCTGATTTCAATATCTTTAAGCCTTTATGAGTTTTATAGAGAAAGTCCGTGCTCTGTATCCTCCTCCACGCACACGAGCTGAACTCGAAACAGCTCTATATGAGGATTGGGTGCGAATTACGATGAACTTTGTTCAAGACCCTTATTTGATAAACTTTGTTCAAGACCCTTATTTGATAATCTCACATCGAATGCAAGCTGGCATTCAGGTCAAAGGTGGTCCAACAACTTACTAAATTTTAAAAAAATTATTTTTTTCACAGCTGTTCCAATTATTTTGTCCTATACCTGTATTTATGCCAAGTATTATGTATCAAAATTTATGATAAAATGTACAATTCCAAATAATCCCATTACAATCTGATAAATATTGTGAAAGAATACGCCAAAAGGATTGATTATTGATATTTTCTTTGAATAATTATTTTTGATTGATTTGTTACTTTGATCAAACGACGCATTAAATGCTCTGAATAAAAATAAATAGCGAAGATAATCGTTCGATCTTATTATTAAGAAGAGTGAATTAGAGAAAGAGGTCATGATTAAGGTTGCGAATTTTCGGAAAATATAATAAAGAATTAAACAAGACAATTTAATTTTCTCTTTTTTATTCTTTGATTCTTTCTAGGATATTTTGATGTTCAAAATTTTGATAGTAAAGCATTATTACTCTCTTGTCTTTTGTTCAAAGTTTTTACAAAACTTTGACTGATGACTCCACGACTGACAGTGATTTTTTAAATAACTTTGTTGAATGGTGTTTTATTAACAGTGAATCATGCATGAAATAAATCCCCTAGCGAGCAACCATTTGAGTATTAAAATATACTAAAGCATGACACTGGAGTAGCTTCATCGTTCTTCAGTGCTTTCGAATGGCAGAACTAAACTACATCCAGTCTTCTTTATAGATCCATTAAGTAAAATGCAAAGTGTGTATAAGCCTCTTGTATTCTCGATAAATATATTTCAGGGAAATAAGAACCTTATTTTTCTAATAACGATCTCGACTTTAAGTTGAGGGACTAAGATCATTTTTAGATCAATCATATTTAACTTCATGCACGCCAAACATAGCATTTTGAGCTAATTTATTTTAGTCACATTAATATCTGGTTTTGATGCTACTTGAGAGTTATTTGAGGTCAGATGATAAAAACAGCATTTAGGTACCCACTTCTCTATCTGTAAGCAGCTGGGTGGTGATCAAATGAGCAACGTTTATCTCAGACTGATTTAGTGTACTCCGGGCCCAAGAAGAACACAGATTTTCTTCGAAATCGACTGCTCTAATTTTTGTCAAATATCCTCACGTTCATACGGCTTTGTTAAGAAGTCTAAAGAATGGAATAAAGGATTGCATATAAAAATTGATCCGATCTGTATTCAAAATTATTTTCATCTAGAATAGTCGTATGAAATTAAAAGAGGATTCAAATCTATTGAGCAAATTTAAACGACCAGCAGATTTAATTTTGTAAGTAGGCATGGTTCAGCTAAGCTAACAGGCTAACAATAGGCAGCGATCAGTATCGACACGATTGAAAAGCAATTATATTATTCCTATTCAATAAAGGCCGGCGAAGATTTAGCCTTTGATCACCGATATTCAAGGAAATTGTTAGTTTGATCTGACAAGACCTCCCACTTGTCTGTAAATATTTACTATTCAAAAAACCTTTCAACCTAGAAAATATTTAAAAGAAAATATATTTTCAGAACTATCGCACTTTGCCAAAATGGAATAAAATTCAAAGCAACGCCCAACATTCGGTATTATGAGTAAAACTGAATGAGGAATCACATAATTATTTGACTTCATATAATTATTGATTATTACAAAAGAAAATATTGATGCTCTAAATTTTTTTACACTTCATGCTAAATTATTACATTTTTGGGGTTGCCGATAACTTTGATTTTTCTGTCTTTGAGAGTGATATTTCTAAAATTCATTTATCTACAGCTGTTTTTTGGTTTGACAATCAGTTTGTGTATTAATATCACATTTGGACAAAATCTGTCGAAATAAAGTCTGTATGCATACGGATAGACAGTCTGTTGATCTATTTGGTCGTATGTATTTAAACGCCAACTCAAAAACAGCTAATTAGATTGATGAAATTTGGCATGCAGTATTGTAGACAAAATTATAAATATGTTAAATTTCGGATCAATTGACTGGAAAGATGTCCAATATGCATATTCATTCCCCCCCATTATATTAAGAAATACAAAAAATCCTCATGCTGCTCCACTATACGCGAAAGCTGGGGAGGAGGGCTCAAATTTGCAGATTGGGATGACTTTGATTGCAGTTAGCAAACATTACCTCACTCCCCTCTATTTCAGAAGATGCAGATATGTATAGAAAGAGAAAAGGAGTCCTTGATTGTTCAAATAAACTGATGAGTTGTGAAGAGAACATTCCCGTTCGTTTTAAATAAGATACGTGATGAGAATGCTTTATACAGTTTTCTTGTTATTCATTGATGTTTTTAAAATATATTTGTAATATACATTTAATCATCCAGGAAGTTTCCAAAGTAATTTATTCTACTTACCTCTTGCAGTTTAAGCAAGTACAATTAAATGTAAGAAAACACTCTTAGTTTGTCAAAATATTATTTTGGATTTTCAGTGAGAATAAATCGTATTCTTATAAGTTATACATTACTTCCATCACAAGCAATTAGAATCTACACTTTTTAAAAAATATATATTAACTAACTTAAGGAAAAGGGAGTTAATGAGACAACACGTGGAAAATGTTACATATACATCGTATTTCAACTAATTTTAGGTCGGTATATCTTATTGAATTAATTTTTATGGAGTCGAAGTGAGCAAAAATTCAATCTGTGCATCGTTTAATCTGGCCTTATCAGACTTTCAGAAAAGATTTAAAGGTCTTATGAAAATTTTAAATAGTGAAAACTGAACGTTTTGACTAGCCTTTAAAAATATCAGTGTTTATACTTGCGTATATCATTTCCTTTTATACTTTTCAATTCATTATCTTAAAATTTTGACATCATTGGTTTGATAATAAGTTTTTGTAATTAGATTTTGCACACTATATTTTTTTAAATTCAGTAATAAATAAAGTGATTGTCTTATTTGGGTAGCAATCATTATGCAGTTTGATTATTGAATTTCATGAATTAATTATTAATTATTTCTGGTTTTCTCAGTCTCTTTGTTTTAAAAAAAATTTTACTTCCATAGATTTTCAAGAACAATAATTTTTATAGAAAAAAACCAATTTTTGATGAAAATTGTGTGCATTTATATGGTTTCCAAAGTAATGGAAACCATATAAATGTATACTGTCTGATATTAAAGTCAGTATAATTTACTGGCAAAAAGACATAAAAGGAGCTCGAGGTACAAGTAGATATTTTGAGATCTTCAAAACCAATGAGTTGACTCATGAAATATGTACAGGTGGCTTCTCGTTTTTCTGTGGGCGACCTATTAGACTTTAGGATTTAAAATCTTCCCTCTTAAAAAATTTAGGCGTACGAGAGATGAAAGTTTGCGAACTTCCTAGAAAAAAAAAAGATGTCTAAATCAGTGGCATCAGGATTTCAAACTGCTAAAAAATCTGGAAGTGTCATTGGTTTCTGCGGGGAGGAAGCAATTTGGTCTGAGGAGACATAAAACTTATCTGAATGCGAAAAGGGGGGATTCGATTGCATCCCTCCCTCCCACTGTGTATATCTCGCAGAGGATCAAATGACACTGAAATTCTTTAGTCAAAAAAAAAAAAAAAAAAAAAAAAAAAAAAAGACAGTTTGGGGATTTTTGTAAATTTATTCGAGGAAATGTATATGAAGTTGCTTTTAGGAGGCTGATTTATACTCAGATTTTTAGATAAAAACATATTCTAAAAGCTATGTTTTTTTAATTATAGGAAAAAATTGGCATAATTGGGACACCTAAGCTTTTTTTTAATATACAGCGACAGAAAAGTAATTTTAATGAAGAAAAAAAAATCATAAAGTTTTTTTTGTAGTTCATTTATCTTCAAAATAATGTAATCAATTTTTAAAAAATAGAATTCAAAACAGCATATTAAAATTTCGTCATCGACTCAGTGGAAGAAGCTATTTTATAAAATTGGATTACCATTTCTATAAGCGCAATTAAAATAAAAGTATCTTTTGTTTTATTGATGATAATTTGTTAAAATTTGACGCGGAGTTTCTCAACTTGAAAATACAGCTACGGAAAAATGCTTAAGAACCTACGTGGATAAATAGTAGGATTATTAAAAAAATGGTGTTTTTAAAGACAAAAGCTTAGGTGGCTCAGGAAGGCTTTTCTGTTAGTACAGTAAACAGAAAATATTTTTATTTATAATAATTTTTATTCTTCAATTCATATTTTAGTATAATGAATGTCGTGGTATTGTGAGATCTATTTTCCCATATTTATTTTCAAGTGGTTTTCACATATTTGTTTTTCTTTAATTGATAATTAAGTTCTAAAAATTACAATAGTGTATTATCACCTAGAATAAATAAGTATAGAGAATTTAAAAACACTAGTACTCCATGAAACGATTAAAAAATGATTACAAATTTCATCTTAACATACATGAAACTTATCTAAGTAAATAAAAGTACATATAAATAATGTTGCTCACCTTTTTAAGGATCTACAGAGAAAAGAAATTTATTTACAATCAAAAGAAAATCCTGAAATTCCCTTGAAATAAAATAATATTATAAATGTGCAAAGAGTCATTAGGTTATGTTGCACGTATTACAGGAAATTACAAAATAAAGCAAATAAAATCTATGAATATATTTATTCACCCCCTTCAGGACAAAAAATTTAAATAACGGTATACACATTTTAAGAATTTTTCAGTTTTAATTTGAAAATATTAAATCCTAAATTGATTTTTTTTAAAAATTTCTTTGAAGTTGCATTTGAAAAATCTAAATAAAAGAAAATTGCATCATGAAAAGAATTTCGAGCTTTTCGAGTAAAAGTTTTAAAAAATCGAAAGTTCACTCTGAGAAAAAAAAAGCTTCTCGTTTTAAACT
Source organism: Argiope trifasciata (assembly GCA_026543055.1). NCBI lineage: Eukaryota > Metazoa > Arthropoda > Arachnida > Araneae > Araneidae > Argiope > Argiope trifasciata. The sequence goes on from JAPMOQ010058975.1 coordinate 1,161,860, forward strand.
TTTATATAAATTCTCATAATAAAGTTCATATACCCCTATCAGTACATAAGTTATATTCATCAATTTATTTTTAACTCTTTTTTTGAAATTAAAGTCATTTCATTTGTAACATAAGTGTTTTATTGTTTTTATTTATTCTTACGAGTATAATGCACGTTCGCAATTGACAAATTTAGCTTGCTTAAAGAAGGACATCTTAGAGATTTGTTAAAAAAATTTTAACTTTTCGAAAAATGTTATTAAAAATTGTAAGACTTTAATGACTATAGTTTTTATATTAAGATTTTGTTACGCTTATACCACAGAAACAGTCAGTTTTTTTTAAAGCAAAAGTAAAAGCAGGTCGAAAAATTCATTTTTGGGTATGCGTCTTAAGGTAATTCTTCCTCAGTCGAAAATATCTTACAAGTAGAAACAGTTGAAATCTATGCTGAAATATGCAGTTAAATAAAATCTTGGTAAAAGGTTTGTTTAAATACTAAGTAAAACCAAAGATGGATTATAAACTTTTACTGAATATTATTATGCCATAAAAAATTTTCATTTGCAAGATTATCCATTTCAAGAGCAGGCTTCAGATCCTGCATTCATTTTAGAATCCTTTTTACACTCTCATAATTTATTATCATTTTTAAAGAAGATAAATTAAAAATCTAATAGAAGCGAACTTTTGAGTAAAATAAAAAAAAAATCTCAGGACATTTCTTTTATTTAATTATGGTATAAAATCTTTGATATTCTGGACATTCAATTTTCTCAAAAAGATGCAGTTCGTTTAGGTGAACATTATAGTTAAATGAAAGTCATCTTATTTCATGGAATCCGTTCCTCGAGATATCCTGTCAAAATATAAAATTATTGAATCCCCCCCCCAAAAAAAATCTCCCCAAAAAGACATTATGTATTTTATTATCTGAAAAGACAATCATCTAAATCTGGACTTCTAGTTGGAAACATTGTAGCATGCTTATGTTTTAGGCATCAGCAATCTATCTTGTCTTAATCAATATTGACAAAAAAAGCATACAAATTTTTCAATCATGTATCTAGCAATTTTCCGATAGTATAGATTGTAATAATATTTTAGTAACAATGAAATATTATCATGTGAAATAAATCATTTGTTCAAACATTATTTTCAAACCAGATGTGTGACATTCAAATTGCTGCTATTTAATGCTAGGATGTCTAATCAATCCTTGCATAAAATTTAGTTCCTGGAAATTAGATTTAAAGTGTGGCTATCAGATATAAATAAGATAACCTTCATAGGGTCAAGTTTTCGACCTTGAAATTCTGAATCTGACACTCAAACTCTTCAATAATTTTACTAAGACTCCGACAAAGACACTATAAATTGCTAGAATAAATAAATAATTTTGAGAACAAATTAGGAAGCCAAGTACTTATGTTAGCACATGTGAGTATTGTAAATGCTTCCGAAATTCAGCCGATGCATGAATTGTATGACTTGACAATGCATTCTAAACAAAACTATTGTTAGACCTTCTGTAAATAGTACCAAACGATTTTTTCAGATTAAAAGAAAAGTTTCAAGGTAAGAAAATAACTTCTAGGACAGAAAAAAATTCCTGATTTTCTTAATAATTTCGTTGCTAAAAAATTTCCCAATTGATACATATTTTTCCTTACTTCTGCTGTTTCTTTTATGCAGTATTAAGTCTCAATGTATATCATATATATATATCTTTTGAACTTTTAATATTGAAGATCCATCAGATCAATATTCATCATGTAATCAAAATTTAGAATTGGGCGGTACCTTTTTTTATTATTATTCCAATCACTTCTTCATCTAAATCGAATTTATTGGGTCAACATTTAATACGCCTCGAAACCCCCAATCTTTTAAATTGAGCAAATTAGGCCCTTTTTTTTCATAAATACAGTCACACTCAATCAAAATTAATTTAGTCCCAGACGTATGAGCGGATTTTTCACCAATTTAATCAAATTATCCATTAGTTATCAAATCCTCTACATCTTAGATAGTAGACATATTATATACACTGATGGAAAAAAATCCCAACACTAGGAAGGAGCTGTGCTAAATAAACGAAATTTGGTAGGCATGTTTATACATCTGAAAGATGACGTCGATTCAAATTTCGAGCAACGCGCGTAAGTGTGGCGCAAGTAGTTTGAACGAGGTCGTGTTGTAGGGCTACGAGAAGGTGGGTTTTCTTTCCGCGATATTGCTGAAAGACTTGGCAGGAATGTATCCACTGTGCATGAGTATTGGCGGCAGTGGTCAAGGGAAGGTACTGCCTCAAGAAGACCAGGTTCCGGGCGGCCACGTGGTACTACTGAGAGGGAAGACCGTCGTATTCGGCGTATGGCTGTGACTAATCGTACTGTGTTTGCAGCTGAAATTCGAGCTGCAGTTGGCACCACAGTGACACAACGGACTGTTACAAATCGGTTACTTCAAGGACAGTTCCGAGCCAAACGACTTGTACAGTGCATTCCACTGACTCCAAACCACTGCCGTTTGCGACGTGAGTGGTGTCAAGCTAGAGCTCATTGGAGGACAGAGTGGAAATCTGTTGTGTTTTCTGATGAAAGCTGGTTCTGCCTTGGTCGCAGTGATAGCCGTTTGTTGATTAGAAGGAGGCGAGGTGAACGCCTGCTAGTGACCTGTCTGCGGCCTAGACACACAGGGCCTACTCCTGGAGTTATGGTTTGGGGAGCAATTTCGTATGACAGCAGGAACACTCTCGTGGTTATCCCACGCACCCTGACTGCAAATTTGTACTTCAGTCTAGTGATACAACCTGTTGTGCTGCCATTCATGAACAGCATTCGAGGGATTGTTTTCCAACAGGATAACGCTCGCCCTCATACCACTGTTGTAACCCAACATGCTCTACAGAGTGTCGACATGTTGCCTTGGCCTGCTAGATCACCAGATCTTTCTCCAATCGAGCACGTATGGGACATCATTGGACGACAACTCCAGCGTCATCCACAATCAGCATTAACCGTCCCTGCATTGACCGCCCAAGTGCAACAGGCATGGAACACCATCCCACAAACTGATATCCGACAGCTGTACGACACAATGCATGCACGTTTGCATGCTTGCATTCAAAATCCTGGCGGTTACACCGGTTACTAATGTACCAACATTTCACATTTGAAATGGCTGTTCTCGCCAATGGCTCTACCTGTGATCTTGAAACTTTAATCAATTAAATATGTTACCTAGATAAATGTATTTCTAAAATTTCATTACTGTACAATAATTTTTTCTTGGTGTTGGGATTTTTTTCCCCATCAGTGTAGTTACATAGTGAGCTGTAATACCGATATGTCTTTTTAGAATTAGGTCTTTGGTATCCTTTTATCAAAACATGGAGAAAAAACATACCAGCTGTTAATTCCTAAGCACTGTTAAACATATTCGGTTATCCAATTAACCATTGAAGTTATCAGTCAATTAGATCTTTTTTTTCTATTTGAAAAGAAGTGATTCTGAATTATCTTGTAGATTTATGTTTACAGCCCTGATTAATCCCTTGCTAACTGATTAATCTCTTCAATTTCTAAAAGATTAATTCCGATAAATAGAGAAGCAAAACATTTTTAAGGCATGGAATAGCAAGCAGCTATTACTTTCCCTCCCTTCTTCCTGCCGACGAAAGCAGCAGGGCTTTAGATCATAAAATAAGTGATCAGAGAATAAAGTTCCTACCTACTTTGATTTATGATCATCGTAGAACACGGCTCATTTCCACCAACCCTCCATCTGTTTAGAGGCCAAAGGAAACTTTTTGTGCTCCACTATGTCTGCAACAACTCTAATCGAATGTAAAACATTTTGTCGTCCTGCTGAACTTTTATAAAATCATGTTTCCGTCATTATGTGATTTACTTCAACTTCGTAGCATAAAATATATTAATAAAATTAAGTTTTTCACAATTTCATTAAAAATTAATTTTTAAAAATGGAAATCAATTTTTATGCACTTTTTTTATATTTCTCATTTTTCTACATATGAAATGTTTTCTATAAGCCAAATTAAATTTTTTTAAATATTCATGAATAAAGATTATATTTTAATGAAAAATTTAAAAGTTGAGTACATTTTTTTAAAATCAACACGTTTCTTGGAATAAATTATGAGTGTATTCATCTTCAAACAACCATTTGTTAAGTCATATTTATGTTATTATTATTTTAATGTACATATATGTAATTTTTCACATTTGAAGGTGAATTAATTCAGTTCTAAAATTCTTAATGCAAATAAAAAGAATTGTCTTTTTTTTATTTTGCCTTCCTATATTTTGCATGGAAATTCTACGATGATACCATTCAATTCATGGTTTTTTCTTCCACAGTGCTAAATTGTTTTTAGCAAATGTTACTAAAATTAATTTTACTTATAAAAAAGTAAAATCTGTTTAAAAATTATAATTTTCATCAGAAATTTCGGGCATAGCTTAGAAATTGATGCTCCACTTTAGTATATAAAATATGCATTTTAACAAGGATGCTCAACAAAATCACTAGAAGCTTAAATCTCAATTTTCAAAATTATAATTTAAAGTATGACCATTAAAATTTAAAGATTTCTTTGCTGACGGTAAAGGGCTACAAAAAATTAATAATAACTCTACGTTACTATAAACCTGTCTGCATTTTTCTATTTTGTGCGACTTAAAGTCATGAGATTTTTGCAAACATATATATTTTCAAATACTATTGCTTGCTGTTATTTCAGATGCCCAGGTTCAATGGATGGTAAATTTTTTTGTACAGCCAAAAAATGGAGACATTTGTAAAGGAGATTCGAGCAAGTAACAATCCTTTTCGAACAATCACCTATCAGACATTCTTTATCAAACATAGATGTTTTCAAAATGACTAAAGCACAAAAATACTAAAAAGACTACAACAAAAAATTATTTTCACCTAGCAAGTGCACCTTTACAAAGAGCTGCCTATTAGGCATTCCTTATCAAACATAGTATTTTTTTAAGAGGACAAAAGCATGGGTGTGCTAAAAAAGCAATGCAAAAGGATTTAAGGAAATCTTAGGCATTTACAGTTGCAATAAATTCTTTGTATTTTTATCGGTTTGATTTTGATAATCTGTTATAAAATGGTATTTAAGTGATTAATTAAAACAATAAGATTATTAGGAACAATTTTAAATATCCATGTTGCTACCTGGTAGCATTATTAGACAAGTGGATAAAACCAACGCAGTGAAAGGGTAGCCGTGTGGACACCGATGCCTAATGAGGAGCACTCGAGTCTCGAGTGGCTTCTCTCTCGAAAAAGCAGCGGCGCATTTTGTGCGGAAGCCCCCATTTTCTGCGCACACCTCCAGATAGACCTGAAATTGAACAAAAGTGTTGTAAAAGTGGCCTGTAAAATGTCGAGCGCGAGAGCGTGGAAAATCTCATTAAATTCCGCGTAAAATAAAGCCGCGAGTTAGAATGAATATTTCCCCTCCGAATCTGAGCAAAAGTTTTTTGATATCTGCGCCGTAGGGGGGCGCGATAGCGCTGCAAAAAAAAAAAAAAAAA
>JAPMOQ010058975.1:1167428-1218128 GCA_026543055.1 Argiope trifasciata
TTTTTTTTTTTTTGAGATTCTCCCCGCAGATGTGAGGTGGAATTATGGAAAGGGGCGGTGTGCCAGCTCAGGTATTATCCTCGTGATCTGACCACTATTCAAAATTACGAGGTCCCTCCCCAAATAGCTCTAGTGTTGCTTTAAAAAGAGACGTTAATATAACTAAACTAAACGAATCATCTGAGATTCTTCTCTTAATTAATCTTCTCTTGAGATTACTAGTTTCTTTCTATTAAACATGAAAGAAAATTTGCAATTTCTTTGAGTTATTCATTTTTCAATTTATTGTTCTCATGTTTGGGTAGTAGTATTTTTATGTTGGTGTTAAATATATAGCTGAAAGCAATGATATTTCTGCCATAAAGACATTCTTCTAAGCAAAAGAAATTGTTTGTTCCAGTTGTATAATGCTATTCATTGATATTTTAATATAATTGGTATATAATTATTATTAATATTCAAATAATTATTGCTATATAAGCGTAGGAATACGAAATCTTTTGAATACATTCTTAGAGTATGTACAGTATTTAAATTCATAAGTAGTCAATGTACTCCTATGCTTAATTACCTATGTTAAAGCTACAAACTAATCTTTGTCGTTTTTAATTTATAGGAATCTTAAAAATAAAAATGAGTTTTCAAACTATTTATCGGAGAGATTAGAATATGCACAGAATTGTTAAAAGAGTTACAATTTTTGAAAGCGAGAAGACATTTGCTGAGAATTTAATTAGCGGATGATTCATTCACATTAATTTCCTTACCTTCTGAAAAACTATAAAACACAGCATTTGCGCTTTCCGGAAATTTTGTATAAAGATAAAAAAAACGTAGAATGCACCATACTCAAGAAAAAATGCCAACATTTTGTGTCCACAAAATTAGGAATTTTCAGTAGAAGGAAAATATCATGCTGCCATCTAGTGCTGAAGATTCTAATAAAAACAGTGAAGTACCACACTTTAAAAGGGCGATAACTATCATCATTGAACCGCCGGCGGGAAGAATTGCTTCGTCAACATAAGACGAATTATGCCGCTGTTTATCATGCGCTTTTATAAATAATGGAAAGTAGTCCAAAGAAACATTTTATAATTTTTTGTACTCGCAATTAAATGGTTAAATAGCTCATGTTTGCTATATGACAAATTTCATTAAAAAAATTAATTAAGCAGGCGTTTTCGAGTTTTATACGGTTATTTATTCCTTGTATTCCTACAAACCTATTTTTAAATTAAAAATTATTTGATATTTTCCAAATATTTTCGGGAGGGAAAAAGGAAATCGGGAGGGAAAAAAAGAAATTAGAATAAAGAATAAAAACATTCATTTTATAGCAAGTTCAATCGAAACTGGATACATCAAAATCGCGCATGAAATTCGAATATCTAAAATAGACATTTAAGGAAGAATCAATACACAGTGAATTATCAGTTGATTTACTTAATATATCCGAAACATATATTTAAGAATTTCTTTTTAAAATGACACGAAATTCCTCATAGAGCAATTTCCTTTCATTCTATTGTATTTGTAGGCAAAAGTAGTCTAGAAAAAAATGCTTGACCAAAAATTTTTTTCCCATCCCAGTTTTCTATATTCGTAGTTTCAACTTAGTTATCCCCAACTAATATTTCATTTTCTGATTATTTTTGTATTTATGGAGTTAAAACATTTTTTTGATGGAAAAATAGGGAGACAAAAGTCTTATTTACCCAAGAAGAATTAGTGATTAGGATAAATTCAAAATACTCAGATCTAGATGCAGTATGACAAAATATAATTACTGTGTATTAAAACATGTACAACAATCATTTCGTCAGTATTTGATTCTGGTTACTAAAGAAAGTTTTACTAATTTGTGCTTTATCCTATTTGGAAATGACATAAATCAACAAAGAATTATTTAAAGAAAAAAATCTCGAAGATATCGTATTGACAATTAAAAGAAATTCATAAAAACTTCAGAAATTGCCAGTGGTTATCCTTGTTGCGTGATTAGTCATGGTTTTTTAAATGAAATATTTTAAATGAAACCCTACATAAAAATATGTGTAAAACTATGAATATTCACAAAATGCTATTATCTAAGAGTACGACCATTTTTCATTTATCTTTCAATTAAGTCTTTACAAGATAAGCAATATTATGCTGGGAATTGAATTCCTTTTGTATAAACGAATCTTTTGAATATCATATTCAATACAACTAGATAACGCTGCTAAGATACTATCGAAAATAAGATTAAACATACTCTACGCATATGGGAAAAAGATCAATAAGATATACTTAACGCTTGTTTTACATTTTTTACCACCGCTTAAAATTGCTTTTTAAACATGTTTCTAAACTTCCGAATTTGTAAAGAATTTAAAAATTGTTATCGAATAGTAAAAATTAATGAATGAGTTTGGCTTCTTTGTTGCCACCCATTGGGATTTGAAGGACCTCAACAGGAAATTCTAAAATTTAAATAAAGAAAAACCAGTCAAATACAGATATCCACACACAGAGATGTAATACTTTTTCTGTTATTAATAAGTGATTTATTTATGAATGCGCCTAAAATCTTTATGAATGATGCCATTACAAATTTCACTGCTTAGGCTTTAAAGGGAAAACTGGTGAATCTAGTTTCTAAATTGCTGTCAATTATACTTTAGCGGACGAAAATATGATCTTTGATGCTGTTTAATAAATTTTTAATATTTAAAAATTGGGAGAAATTTTTGTGATCTTCGACGATATTTTCGGAGTATATTATATCATATGAAAATACAGAAACTTACAAATCCAGTGATACCAGTTTGCTATGCATATTTTATATATATATATTATATATATATTAGTTAAAAAAAATTTAGAATTTATTTTCAACAATGCTTTTTTATATTGTTAATTGAATTCCAATGTTTTCTTAGTTTAATTAAAATTTTAATTGTGAATATTTTGCATTATTTTAAACTACAAAAAAAGTGTTTATTTTTTGCATATCCATCATGAAACAGATTTTTACTCTAAACTTTATTTCCACCTAAGCTCAATCTACCGATGTAATTATGTGGAAGCTAATTTATTTAGGTCTATGTTTTTTTAAAAAATATTAATCATATATAAAAGTAGCGATCCTACAGATAATCAAGCTGAGCAGCTTAAGTCACAATAAGCAGGCTTTCCCTCACAGAATAAAAGCCCATTGATGGTTCTTCTATTCAAGCCTAGATCATGCTAAAAACGAAATTGGAAAAATAATTTTAGAATATGTCTCCAACACTATAAAGAATAAAAACAAATTAAATTTCTAATATAAATAGAAAATTAGTCTTTTCTCCTAATAACTTTTTCTTTTATTATCTACAAAAAACGTGATAATGCTGGACATTGATGCAAGTCCATCTGATTTAAATTCGGAAAGCGCTTAAAAATTTAAATTTAAATCAGAAGAATATTACAGCTCTAAATATAACCAACTATTCAAACCGCTTTGTTAAAAAAATTATTCATTACTTTTAATATTGTAGCGTAAACTCGTATTTTAAAAATGAAATTCGCCAAAACCAATAGTTTATATAAATAAGTTATTCACCAGAGGTGGCTAGTTAAAATCTATACCTACTATACCTACATTTAAATTTTTCGATTCTGGAATCACCCAATTACATCGCAGTTCTTTAAAAAGCTATTTCGAACCTGTTACAATACAGCTGTTACAACGGCTTTGGTCTTTTAGCCCCTGCTCGCATTTTTTATTGTCACTAAAGGTTCCGCGGTTGATGACATCATCAGCTTTATACGGCAGTGGTTATATTTTCTCCAGACTGATGTTTTATTGTTTCCAGCTGTCTTCGTGTTTATTTATGTATTTGATTTGTTACATTTTGTACGAATTTATGTGTTATAAATCTTAGGGAATATTCAGAAAACAGGGGAGTGTAGAGGAATTCCGGAAACTTAAAAGAATATTGCAGTCTCAAATTTGATGTGATTTTACACAGCTTTCATTGTTCACTATATGCAGTTATTTAGTATAAAATGACTGCAATTCTTTTCGTCTAACCAATTTATTTCCTTAATAAAATATTATTTGCGTATATTTATAGCGGGTATTTTAGTTTATTTTAGTGAGAATATCGTGAGTATAAATCTAAACTGAAACTATGTGAATAAAGAGGAAAAATACTATTGCTACATAAAAATCCCATGAACAAAAAAAATTAACACTATTTAGTCTAAATTTTTTATATTTCATTAGAATTATGAATATAATTTAACAAATAGAAGATAAAGGACACTGAATGCATAAATTACTTTGATGTCCTCTCCATTTTCTTAAGATAAAAATGCATCGGTTTGTCTCTTTTGGTTCCAATACTGCCTTAGGCTATTACAGTCTTCGGAGGTGCGAGGCTCAGTTGAGAATCAATATTTAACATGTTTAACCAATGATGTATAACGAATAAATAGGTAGTATGTATAAAGTAATACTTAATGCCAACATTTTTTATTAATTTTTTGATTCATTGTACAAAAATTGAATCGGGGACCTTAAAAAGTTATTTTATTAAATCGAAAGGAGCATAAAACATAGACGTATTTAACAGAAAAAAATCCAGAAATGAAAGAGGAAATATTTTATTATTTTAAATATATTTTATTATTTTAAATATATTTTATTATTTTAAATATATTTTGTTATTTTAAATATTCATTTCACAAAAATAAAAATAAATTCGTCCAAATTATATTTTAATTTTGTGATTACAGGAAAGTCCAATGGATTAGAGAAAAAATTTGAATCATTGATGAATTCGAATAAAAACGTCCGAATTAGACAAACCAACTATAATAAGGATTTATCTTAGCTCTTTCTTTCAAAGCAAGTTTAGAGAAGGAGCTACAATATAAATAGCCACTATGTAAATATAATAATTATATAGATATATATAATAATATAAATAGCAATATTTTTTTTCAGTTTCACAACTTTTTCGGGATTGAAAAAAGATCCTAGTCTTGTTGGCAATTTAAATATTTTTTTTAAGCTTCTGTTTTTAAAATCAATTGCATTCTCCAACTATAAATCACTTAGAATCAGTCCAGTTCAATAACAGATAAGTCTTTTTCAACAGATATTGCAATTCAATGACATGGTAAAATTAAATGATATTCAAAATAGTAAATGTTTTCATTTTCGAGAATTTTTTTAAATTAAATTTTGTGTGCCCAAGATATATTTATCAAATTATTGTAAGAAAATTTTTAACATTTTAAGAAAAGTGGAAGAAGTCTCCAAAATGTCAAAGATATATTTTTCAAATATTAGGATATAAAACTATGCTTGAATCGAATTACTTGAAAAATGCTGAAAATGCATATATTTTTGATTTTGAATAATAAAATAGATTGATCGAAACGCACACGCATGAAATAAAAATATGCCAGTTAAAAGCCAAAAATATGTTGAAAACTAGAAGAATTACGAATTCTTTTTCCCCCCTCTAAAATGAGTAAAAAACTAAAATTTCCTTGTTTAGAAGTTTATAAAGTGATTTGCTCAAATTCTTCCAAATAATTAAAGAGATATATGATTTAATTTCTGAACTGAAAAAGAAGCTGTATTTCTATTCAATCTTTAAATAATGGGTGTTATAAAAATGAACTTTTTAATTTTTTCAAGTTATTAAGCATTAAAAAAATGCAAAATCATTCGGTATACACAGCTTGCATATTCTTTAATTTAGTATTTATGGAGCATATTTAGAAACTAATTTTCCCAATTGGAGGAAAAAACTATATTTTGCATTTCAATATTTGAAACTTTTTTGCAAGAAGATTATACCTAAATTTAGAATGAAAAAATTAGCAATGGAAGATGTAAATAGTATTGAAATTTAAATTATACAAATATGAAAATCCCTGTAACTTCTCTAAAAAGGAAACAGAAATAAAACTCAAATGGTTATAAATAACTTTTTAGAAATAAGAATTTTGTCACTTCCTCAAAAAGAGCATTAAGAATGAATCAAAAGAATTTAAATAAAGGTAATGTAAATAAAAATAATGTAATTATCTAATACATTTAAATAAAGGAATTTTTTTTAAATGTTTAAAATTTCTTGTTTACAAGATGCTTTTTTTTACAAACATCTGTTTATGTTTAAAATGCTTTAACAGATAAAAAAAAATGTTAGATCAAAAACATTCTTAAACTTTTTTTAAAGAAATATATTGATCATACCACTGGCATAAGATTAGGACACTTTTTAAAATTCTTGAATTTAAAAAAGATCAGAATTATCTAATAATTTACATTATCTAGGATTGGAATAATGTAATATTTTGCATGTAGCAACAACACATATTTTAAGAGCCAAATAATTCCACACCTCAGGATGAAGATTATTGCTGAAAGGTAATTTACTGAACTTAACTGCTAGTCAAGTTTTTTTAAAAATCTAATCAAGTCAAATTCACTCATAGAAGAAACTTTTAATGTAAAGCGGTGAGAAAAGAGATTAATTCATTTAAATAAATAGAAAAATATGTAAAACATTGAATTCGAATTTTTTAAATGCTATTCATCTGGCAATAATATAATGTCAGCAACTGCATAATTAAACACATGTACAATTCTAACACTTTTAAAGTAACTCCTCCACATTAAGTAAAAATTTGTTCCTATTCTGCTTAATGAATTGTATCTTTATGGTTTTTATATTATATTTTTAAGAAAAATATATTATGACGATAATTATTTAACGATATGAGTTTCAATAAAAAATATGGATATGTTTTTAGGTTTCAATGTATGTTTATTTAGATGAATTTTATTTTGGAAGAATTTAAATAATTGTGAAAATTTTTTTGTTGAAGGAATTCATAAATGTTTCCTGAGATTTAAAAATATAAAAAAGAATACGCAAAATAAATCGATGCTGTAAACATCAAAATGTAATTAGATTTTTTGTGTTGCTTTGCTATTATTAATTATTCTTGAGTTAAATTAATAGGCAACTTTTTAATTATTCAGAAGCAAAGAAAATACAGCATTGGCGTTTTTTTTAAAAATCATTTGAAATCAAGAATAATAAAGACACGTAATCTGAGAATGATTTTATTCTTATTTCAAAAGAAAGTTCTAATTGCTTATATCCATACTTCAGTTGCTGGTTGTCTTCGGAAACAGTGAAATAGTAGCTGATATTTTGAAAGAGGCGAAAGCTATAATAATTGAATAAGCATATTTACTGAGAGAAAACGAAAACAATTAGACCTTTCAGCAAAACAGGACGATTCGCTTGATATTGGGCATATATTAATTGGTTTATATAAAGGATATATATAATTGCTGCCCCTTTTTTACCGTATTTCAAAGCTGCAAACATTATTAGTAACGTAATACCTTTTTGGACTGGGGTTGCAGTTTTATCTTTATTATTGTATTCCAGCTGGAAAAGCTACTAAAGCTACTAAAATATTCTGTTTGTATAATAGTTATAGCTAAAAAAAGAGGATAACTTTGTTTTACAAGCGAATTTAAAAATATAAAATAAATTTGGAAATAATTAATTAAAATTGAATCTTTATATTATTTAAAATGAATAAGTGCGGGCACAGTGGGGGCTGCTTTTGAGTGTGGAAGAAAGTGGTTCAATTACATAGAGGCCCTACTCCTTTCTATTCGGACCACGGTTCTATTCGGAATTTGATTCGATTGGTTCAGATCGGCTATAGATTGGTTCTGGTTATTCCGGCTTCATTGACATTATAGATTTCTCTTTTAATGAATTGATCTTTTCAAAAACTGCTTTAAATATTTTGACTATTTTTCGATTCCTTCCTAGTTAAAAAGCAGCTGCATGGTTTATGTTTTTGGATCCGGGTCTTCTTAATGCTATGACCAAGCTGTGTTTAAAAATTACATCAATCAATCCTTATCAGCTATTTTTGCCGATTTATTCAAATCCATTTTGATTTGGTTTGATTTAAAATAATAACAACTCTCGAATGTCAGATATCTTTTTTCTATGAAATAACCTGGCTAAATTCAGTGATTTTTTTTCACGAAAGTTGAGAAAACTAGCTTCCATTGAAAGAAATTTCCTGAAAGGGTAGGTTGCATAAATTTGCTTCGTAAGACGGATTTAGGGATACAAAAGGTTTCCGCAGTTTTCCGATTTTTCGACTTTCCTACGAAAAAAAACTATTTCATTGAGAGTTTCCAACTGAATCTAGCTATAAGATCCTTATCAGCATATCGCTTATCATTTCTAGGCATCAATTAAATTGAACAAATATCCATTAAGTAAAAAATATTTCATATGAGGTGATATCGAGCACTGGTTGCCATGTTGCATAGAAAAGCTCATACCGAGTTTGTCCAAAAGACCTTGTTTCGATTTTTTTAAATGTTAAACTGACTTTAAAAAAGGACATATTTAAATGAAAAACACCGGGTCTGACAATACCTTACAAATAGAATTTTAATTGCTGCTTACAAAAGGAGGCTTGCTTTATAAAAAGTTCTGAAATTCCAAAGAATGCGTCAAATCCTTTCAACGCCGGAGAATTCTTGAACAATTATGAGAAGAGAGAAGCTGGGGAGACTAACCTAAAGCATTTCTTATCTATACAGCAGGCAAGTGGCCTAAAGCGATCAATCGAAATTACCGAAAATAACTGAGCACGGAATAAATAGCCCACAGAGTGGCATTCTCTCATTCTTCTTTAAGATCATATTTTAGGGCTACAGTGTAGGTAGAAAAAACAAAAAGAAAATTTGAAAATGGAATTTGTGTACAGAAATGGGAAAAAAAAGAAGCAACGTCAACTTCTCTAAAATAAACTAACATTTAAGGTAAAAGTTCAAATTTTTATTCATTTTTTAAAAAGAGATGTTAAATAAATATATCTCCGCAATATAAATTCTTTTACGTGATATTGGAGTAAATTGCGTTTTAAATCACACATTTTGCTGATAAAATTATTTCTTACAAAAGGCTGAAATTATTTCATATGAAATTACATACTGAATACACTAATGGAGTTCGGATGCTGAAATTTATATTTGCAATGATATAACACCAAATGTCAGTAAACATTATAATTTTTTTAAAACCAGATTTTATTATCTATGTTGTAAATGTAATAGTCAAAGGATGTAAAGAGTAGCAACAATGGTTTTTCTATTACATTATTTAACTCAAATTTTGTTGTGTTTGCATTATATGATCATTTCAATGATAGCATTAATTTAAGGAATTATTTTACATTAATGAGTCACAACAAATTTTGATGTGTTACATTGAAAAATCATAAATATTACATTACTTAAAATTACTTTTGTAATCATAAAAATTTAACTCCGAAGGAAGAAGGAAGATTAGAAAAACCCTTCAATTTACACCATTATTCGTTATTATTAATCTTTTAAAAAATATTTTCATATTTAAAAAATGTGCGAAAAACCAATTTTCAAGGTTTAAAAGTGTTTTTAATTCCAAAATGAAATTCGAAAATGTAATGAGATTTCCTATTTTTTATTCCAAAAAATATAGAAATTCGTATGTTTTCTCTCGAATTTTCCTTCAAATAAAAATTTTATTACTTAAAATTGGATTGCGATTAATTTGTTTTCTTCTTGAAAATATAGATTAATTCAAAATAAATATTTATATAAAATTACATGCAAGGGTTCCTTGCATTTTCAATTTCTCCCAGTTCCAAAATAAATATAGTATGCTCATCAAAAATTCTTTCCAAACTCTTTTATTCAATTAAATCTTATGATGATAATGCACGTTATAAATATAAAACTAAAGCGTGACTTCTCCTTTCCTTAAAAAAATCTGAATTTTTTGATATAATATATATATTGATATATTTTTAATGCAAGCACGAGAAATTCGAAATCAAAATTGCCTAGACTCCTAACATTATTTGGATAGTTGTGAGCTACTCAGTGACGAATTGCTATGATTAAAAATAAAACCAGCAATAGAGGTCGCGTCCAACAAACTGCCTGATTTATTCTACAATAAATGTTTTATCCATCACGAATAAATTTGTGGACATTGGGAAAGATTATGAATGCTTTATATTGCATCGGCAATAAATATTTACAAAATATAAATATTTGGTTCAAGTCAAACATTTTTACTGTTTATAATGCGAATATGTATCTCAAACACCTTTTTAACGATTAAAGTCAAAGTTTACTTCTAACTATAGTTTAATCTCAAAACGACATATCGAATTTTATTGATTTAAATTATTGTGTTCACTCTTATACGGAAGTACAAACCAGCAGGTGGTCAAGCTTTCCACAGATTGGGCTCAAAATTTTATAAGAATCTACAATCTGGATATAAAATCTGCCTATCAAATTTTATTTACCTAACTCTTCGCATTTTGTAGTTAACGAGTTCACTTATGCTCAAACAGCCATACAGGCAGTTTTAATGTGAATAGATTTCGTTCAAAATTGGATAGAAATTTACATATTTAGTCAAAAGTCTTTGCATGAAATTTCATCCATCTAGCTCAAAGTCTTTTTTGAATATATTAAAAGACAGAAAAAAAAAGGCCAAGAAGGCTTTTTTTGAATTCAGAGAGGTCAGAAATATGGAAATTAGACAAAATCTTGAGCTCGTTTATTATGAGAATTAAAGTAAATATAAAATACAGTAAGTTTTACTATATTTACAGTTTTATATTTCGAATATGAGAAAGAAAAAATGACGAAAGAAATCACATTCTTCAAATTTTAAGAATTAGTAATTATTTCTTTTTTCTAAATGCTTTTATTTTTCGGAGGCTTTATATTTGGAAAGAGGAAAATTCATAAAAGATATTTTTTTCACCTCATTACCAAATGGAGCTCTGGATTTTCGTACATATCTTGGTTTAAAATGACAAAAGAATATTTTAATAATTATTTAACTCTAAATTATTAATTAAAATGTTAATTTAGACACAACAAATTATTTTACAGAGATAATGCCATCTAGAAATAGATTTGAGTAACATCAGAAATAGAAATAGATTTGAGATTTCATTGAATTATGAAACCTATTAGCATATATATCAAACAATTAAAACAAAAACAATAAAAGCGCGAGATGCAGAAACAATAACAGAGCAATAGTAGAAGTCATAAAACATACAGTAAATGAAAAATCCCAAATATTTATTGTAATTAAAATACATGATAAATATACCTACGATTTCAATATACTTCAAACTTTTACAATTTTTTTACTAAAATTTTACACTATTAATTTCAATAATAACTGTTTTTTCCCTTTTGAGAATTTGATTTTAAATAAACCACCCCCCCAAACACGCACATAATTTTATTTATGAAATTTATGTGTGGGGGAGGACTTTGTTACCACAAATACTTTTCATATTTAGTCTATAATGGATTCCTTGATAATAATATTTAGATTTATTTGAAAGACATTCTTTCACTACTATACTTTTCAAAATAATCATCGCCAAAATTACCGTCTGAATGACCACTGGCCGAAATTTCTTAAGTCTAAGAAACGGAAATTGAATAGAGCTATACTCGATGCCTCATTTTATCTATAAATAAATTTTTAATAGACGCTTTGAGAGCAAATCTTAAAGCAGTATCAGGCGGAGAGAAAAACTGAATAAGGGAAATCAATGGTGATTAGAGAAGAAGCCAATAAACATTTAAACAGAATCGATGAAAGGAAATACATTACATTAGTTACAGTGCGCTTTTTTTTTCTTGCATCTTTTCGTAGAAATCATGAAGTGGGTGCATTTCTTGGAACTTTTACGGAAGAGCTAGAAAAAGGAAGGTATTCCAAGAAATTGTAACAAGAAGAGTTATTAGGAAATGAGACATCCGGTGTAAGTTTACATTAAAAGTCTCAAATCTGGAAAACATTCTATGCAAGAGCCTGATTACATCGGATGGCTTTGTTACCACAAATGCTTTTCACATTTAATCTATAAATGGAATTCTTCTCATGCTTGGTTAAAAAAAGAAGTACTATAATATTAAATGGAATGTGTCGACTCAATGAATTCTATTTAACAAGTTTTGAGAGGGAAAAGTAAACAATTGAAGAGTCATCATATATTCCAATAACAAAAAAGAGAAGAAAAGAAAGCTTAAATATTAAAGGGCTTAACATTTCCCATGCGAAAAATAATAGTGTGCATATTTTTAAGCCAGTAAAAATTTATTTCACACTACCAAAAATAATTTTTTTTTTTCATATTATATCTACCGAAATTAGTTACCTTCTGAACTTCTTGCCAAATTAAAATTTTAACATAAAAATGAAATTGAACTTCAAGCCATTAACATCAATTAAATGTAAAGTAAATAATTATCAAAAAATGTAAAATAATGGCAATAAATAGAAAACACAAAAATTATAATCGATTTTTTTTGTACTTAGGGGCGCTTTTCAAAAGAGAAACAATTTGCATTTAAAATCTAATCACATTTGGTAAAAGATGCTTTTTATAAATTAATAATTCTACAGAAAAGCAGTTTTCTAAGTAACAGAATATTTAAAAAATAAAGATTGGAATGAAATATTTATGTCTAGAAGAATCTGATCATTAAGAAATATTTCCAGTTTATGCTTAATAATATAATATCATAACAGAGCAAATGTTTCATAACGTATAAAACTTTTGCATAACTTTTAAAAAGTTAAAAATTAAAAAAACATGTACAGTTAAAATGGATTATATATATGAAAACTGAGCATTTTAAGCTTCTGAAAAATATTTAATTTCATTGAAATAATGGGTACTTCTCGAGAAAATTTTTTCCCAGTGAACTATTTCCTATCGTATTTTTTGCCAAAGAGCATTTATTTTATTTGATTATTTAAAAAATAAAATTGCTTTCCTTTTTTCTCTGTAAAACAGTTCAGTAAATAGTAATATCAGATGTCCATCCCTAGATGAAAATCATCAACATGAACTGAAAATTTTAAAGAAATTGAAAAATAAACTGAATAGAAATTTACTGAATAGTGTCAAATAACGCAATAAAGAACTCAAGTTTCATTGACAAAATGAAATACTTTTTTTTCCGAACCGAACCGCTAAGGCTTTCAACGACTAGTCTAAAAAAATGGATATCGAGTTTAATAAGTTATTCTTTAGCATTTTTCGTCTTCCTCGAAGAATAAAATATTAAAAATGATCAATCCAGAGTAAAGTAACATTTTTTTTAACTCTCAAAGCCAAAAAGTATTTTTCACCTGTAATATTAAAATAATTTGATAGTTTTTGTTTTTATAGCATTTAAGTGTTCACTTCTGTTATTGCTTTATGTTGAAAATTAGAAATAATTTCATTACAAGTTCTGAATTTCGGTAGTCAATGTATTAATTGTATCCCCCCATCGGCATCACCTGCTCTAGTAACAGGACCTCTTTAGAATAGCTTCTTAACTTATTTTTGGAAGAAAATGAAATGGTCAATTAAAAAATTAAACTTTTAGAAAGTATCCTACAAAGGGAGTTGAAAAGCCTTAAAACTATAAAATCTTCAATACATGTTTTTTACTTTAACCATTTTTAGAAGGAAAAAAAAAGCAACAACAACAACAAAAAAAACAAAACAAGATATTTACATTTTAAAAAAAATTTCAAAATGTTATCGATGGCAAAAGAACTGATTCTTAAAAATTTCTATTTGAATGTTTGGATTAAATGATTAACGTCATGAGGAACAAAATTACTATTTGTTTTCTATTGATAATAGACAGGGAATTTAAGCATTTTCTATCATTACTCTCCGCTATCATCTCACTTTTTACGCTATCACTCTAAGATTCTCATTATTTTCTTTGAAAAAAATCCCAGAGCTATAAATTTCAAAATTTCATTAATAATGAATTTATTTTTAATGAATGTTTTCAAAATACTTGAACTGTAAGATCAACGTCCGGTGTTAGAGTTACATTATGACAATTTGAATATAAATCCTGTAATTCTAAAACATCGTTCTGTATTAGCATCTGACTTTTCAAGATGTCACACCAATTTGAAGTCATACAAAGATTGTTAGAATATACCAATCTTTAAGGTTCCACATCACACCAATTAGCAAAGTATTTGATTCGAAAAATTAAATATGAAAGCATGAATCATCATAAAATTAATAATGAAGCCATTTTCCAAAAGCAAACCATTGCCACTAGGCCTTCGGGGCTGTTCATTTTCATTTGCCTCGCATACACGGTGAGTACCGTCTAATTAGCAGAGACTGGCATGCTATTAATTCGCAACGGTTAATTAATTAACATCAGACCACTGTGGCCCCAAACGTTATTGAAAAAATGATAAATTATAGGTACATACATTTCTTAGAATCCCTTTTATTTAGACGTTCAAGAGATGAATTATTTCACAAATATAATTGTTTAATAAAAGTAAGCTACGTCTTTATCTACTGACTTCACATTTAATATTAGCAAGATGTTCACATAAGAATATTATTTGACTTACAAGAATATTTTACTAGATTTAAAATATAACAATTCCTTTTAAGGTTTACTCCTTTAATCTTTCAAAAGGATTAAAAACAACCAATTAAGGGATTACTTCTAATTAAATTCTGATGCCACTTTGTAGTCACTAAGAAGTATTTTGAACTAAAGCAAAATTAAATTGGTTATCAGACGCAAAGATGTTGATATAAATAGACAAGTATGAATATAATTTCTTTCTTACTTACTTAATATTCATAAAATTGATTCGCAGAAAATCCTAAATCTTTTTACGATCATCTGCTCTAAGTAATGATAAAAGTGTATAATTTCAGTATTTTGCATTAAAATAAATCTGATTAAGTCTAAATTAGAATATACGTTAACATTATATTATTTAAGACTTTTACTAAGACATTTCTATGTACCTCACTAGGGGATTTATTATAAATGCTTTATCTAAGCATTTAGTTTAATGGAAAACACAGTGCCAGAAATGATTATTTTTGCAAATTAGTAACATTACAGCCGCTTTAGAAATTAAAATAGATAATTATCTTCATTATTCGATCACTTTCATTGAGTGTAATGGCGAAGATAATATGGGATATCAAGAATTAAAATAAAATGATATATTGAGAATTATAAGAAGAGTGCTTAATTTTGCTTTTTACACTTTAAATAAATTTTTATTAAGAAATGCAAAATCCTTGAATACATATAAACCAATTGCATGATAAATACAATGCCGAATATTTTCAGATTTTATAAATTTTTTTAAATTTATTATAATTTCATGCATTTTTTCAACACAATTAAACTATATTATATTTGGTGTGACTTGACATATCATTATAAAAGATTTCCTATGCGAAAATTAAAAGATAAAAATAGCATGCAATTTGAAAGAAGAATAAAAATGCCCTGTTTGAAATAAAACTACATGATATACTGCATAAATTTTAGTATACAAAATAATTTGAAACGTAACATTTTCTTTACATTGATGTTATTCTTTGATGCTTATTACCATTATTTTACTATTAAAATTAGTCCAATTATATAAGTAAAAAAGGTTTTCATCACTGATAATTATAAGAATTTTAATTATAAAGCATACTGATGCTATTCGGATCTATAACAGATTTTTTAAAAATGGCGTAACATTGAAGTTGTTGTAAGATACGTTCGTTTGCAATTCAAACATTTGGCAAAAATATCGATAATACACTTTTTCATTGGTATTCAGTGAATTTCTGTCTGAGATCACAATATTTGTTTTAAGAAGCTTTATTTTGCTTTTTCTATTCTAGATAAATGGAAATGAATGCCAAAGGGTGTGATCTCCCAGCAACTTTTACACATATTTTCTAATAAGGGTTATTATCTTCCCTGTAATCTTCAGTATATAAATATAAGGCCATGAATGCCATGAGAAGTCAGATTTTCAGTCTCATATATGGGTATTTTTTACTTCGAAATATATCGATGAAAACAGTAACTCTTTTTTAAACAACCATTTAAACTGAAAATTTGATATTGAAATACAATTTAATAATAAGAATACATACCAAGTTTTCTCTTTCTAAGTCGTTGCGTTTACGAGTTATGTTTACCTGCAACTGAATGTACAAACTATCAATTGGTTACCCTTGATGGATTTGGTTCAAAATTTGACACATGTGTATATTTTAGATGCTAAAACTGTGTGATAAATTTTATCTATATAGCTTTCGGCGTTTTGCAGTTACGCTCATTTGTTCTGGGACAAATAGACATATAAACTTCTTTCAATATAATTTATTTAAAATTTGTTGTAAAGATTTCAAATCAAATTTTATTCTTCCATTTCAAAGCTTTTTGTGTTTACAGGTAGAGAAATAGAATTCCATTTTTTTAAATCAGGGAGATCGAAAACGAAGGCTCTTCAAAATGCCCTGGTCGAATTTTTTAATTAAAATGCTTTCGTTTTGTATATTTCGCATACAATAAAGGAAAAAAATCTATTTAAAGCAAAAAGTATATAATGTCTATCACTGATTCTAATACATTTGATTATATCTCCTCTAAGAGTAATCCAAAGTCACATTAGGATTTATTTTGTAGGATAATTGTAATCCCCTAAATTGCCTAATATAAAGAAAGCAAATTTCACTTTGATTTTATACAGTTACTTACCTTTTATCGTACATTTCCTAATCTGTAGTTTCTTATTAGAAAAGTAAAATAATTACATTAACTTCCTTTCTGAAAAAACAACAAAAGTGATAAGCTCAATTATGGATGGGCAGCAAAGATTCATAATGGGGCATCTTTCCATTAATAAATATGTAAACATTAGAGCTGTTTACTTGTTAGTACTCAAAAGCATTAACCAGTTTTTCAGGTAAATAAGGGTGTAGTTATGTCGAAACGCTGTGAAACGCCTTTCTGTCACTGTTTAATTTTTAAGGTAGGGAAAAAATGTAAGCTACTTCTGAAACAAAGCACTACTTCATATGCCAGCATCTGGAATCAGAGTGGTTGATTCTTTAAGAAGTTAGAGAGATGAAGTGTGCGTTTTTTAGTTTTCTGAATTACAAATCAAATATCTTGCATAACAGTCGACTATTTCAAGGCAGTCAAAAATATAAAAATACAAACTTAAATACAAATATATAAAAAACAACTATTTTACATATCTCTCTTATTGATATAAATTTTACCGTAGCAAAAATTCATGAACAATAATATTAAAGAGACATATAGACAAATAGCATGATCTTTTGTACGATATGCACCAAATAATTTTATGATTTGGATAAGTTTTGGAAATCTCCAGAAATGCTTATTTATTTCGGTTATCTCATTGCTTTTCTGCTTTGTAGATTTTTTATGAAATTCTCACATTTTGAATGGTTTTTACACATGCATTTTAAAAATGTTACTATCAGTTTCTATCAGCCATTTTGCAAATAATTTTGATACGTAATTAAATATTTATTACTTGCTCCGCAATGCTTTCACGACAAAACCTCATTGATTGAATTAAAATCATTTAAAAAATCCTTTCATTTAGTTTCATTACATTTTATTATTTGTTGTGGCTCTTTGAACGTTTTTTCAATTGAGTGATTTTTATAATGCTATGCTCAGACATTTTATATTCTACATACTCAGGTTTCCGTTGTTGCATCATTTAGTAGTCAAATATAATTTTTAGATGATTATCAAGGATTTCAGTAGCAAATTATAAATTCTTTATAGAGATTTTTTTAAACAAAAAGTCGTACTTATTATAAAATAGAAACATATATTAATCATCTTTAATAATTCGTCTAATTTTTTCTTATTTTTTGCAATACGTTACAATTGATATATGATGAAGTTCTCCAATATTCATGAAAAATACTCATTATTCATCAAAAAATTCTGGGAGTGACTGAATGAAATGCCTATTGCGTGACATTAACGAAATAAAACAAATATTTGTTGCTTCTCTCGTTAATTTTTGTTCCAGTAGAATTTCTCTTTCGATGGGGAAAAATACCAAAAATATAACTAGGTTGTTATCTTTTAACAACACATTTTAATGTTAGGAATGCATATTATTCATAACTCATCTACATGAGCTGTAAATGAATATTCCTCCTATAGTTCCGAGAAATTCTGTTGAGGCCTTTTACTTTAGACTTAAAGAATTAAAAATATATTTACAGCTTTTCTAATGATTTGAAACCCTTTATCTGTAAATAGAGGTTTGTATAGACGGATAATAAAGTTATATTGTTTTGTAGAAAATTTCAAAGTTACTCCAAAACCATCAGGTAAGAAGAATAAATTTACAGTCTGTATGTTTTTCAAATTGCTATAAAAATATTAAAATAAGTAGAAAGTAAATTTAGATGTACTAACATTGTTAGTTTCATGGTTAAATAGAAACAGATTTGCCATTCTTTTTTTGTCGAAATTATAACCTTGTAACATACTAGTTTACAGCAAAAAAAAAAAAAAAAAAACATACGTTGTTTGTTCCTCTCGATATCTTCAATTACTGTAACTGCTTTTTACACCTGATTAATGTCATTTACATCATATAGTTATTTCTGATATTGAAGTATTTGCTGTATTATAATTCTGGATCTTTTCAGGTTCGAAGGAGAGAGAAAGGAAAAGAAACGTGTTTAAGTATGTGAACGTGATTTTCGGCAGTAGTTTTCAGTTTGTTAGTTTAAATCTGGTCAATAATTTGGGTTCGTAATTACACGCCTTGAAATTACGAAATATAATCATTTAAGACATTTGTAATTGTTTTTTTGAAAGAACTAGAAGATCATTTATTTTTTTCAAGTTATAAAAGTATATTTTAGTTGGAAGTAGAAAGTTTTCATTAGTTTGTCATGATCTAACTTTCTTTCATGTATTTCCTTAAAGAAAAGGAAAAATAAAATGATGACACATCATATCATAAACTTGAATAATTCATTCAAGATCAACATCCATTTTTTCCTTCTTAGGAAAATTTTTCAAGTGCGAATTTTCTCTAACACATTCGCTGCCACAGACGCGGCTGTGCGTTACAAATAATATGTAATTGTACCAATCCATCTATGTTATTAGATGACACATTCTCTACTACAGTTAAAAGATAGCAAAGAAGGGGGCATCTAATTAAATACATGGTCCTGATATCAAGCGAGGGTAGTGGCAGTGAACGTTTTAAAATTGCAATTGAAACACGTCTGCAATGAAACATATTATCAAAGTAAATTAAGATATTTGTTTGCGTCTATTAAATAAAATTAGTTCTTATATAAATTAAGTATTCTATTTCTTTTTTCAGTCTGTAGTATTACTATTTAATGCATTTATATATGCTATTTAAGTGACAATATGTTAATTGAATTTTTTTTTAATTATTTGTTTTATGCAACAAACTGGATAACTACAAAATTGGAAATTAAAAATTATGATACTCAAATAGGAATTGAAAATTACTGAACATACATAAATGACATTATATGTATTTTTAGAGAATTATATTATGAATGAATTACAAATATTCCATTTGAAAACAGAGTTTGATGTTACATTTCTTAAGCAGTTAGTTTTATATTTAAATAATTTTAAGCATTAAAATTTTATATTTCTTAGCATAAGTGATTTCATAAAATGTTTTTCTTACTATTAACATGTTTCTTCTGAAATGAATAAAATAAATACAGTAATATTAACAAGTTTTTATATTCTTTAGTTTAATAATTACTAATAAAATTATTAACTATTGGGATAAGATATAACTATCAAAAATGTGATACATAATGTAAAATGTTTTTATCTCTCAACTCTTTATGGTCAGATTTCAATGTGGAATTCTACATTTTATTCCGCTTCAAAGTCATAAGCTGGCTGGAGGCGAAACCACTAAGTCTAACTGTCCGAAAGAAGCACTTGTCCATAGGTTGATTTTTTTCCGTCCGATACTCAAATGGAAATTAATCAATTGTAAATTCTAAATATTTGATGTTAGGAGCTTAGTAGCATCAATTTATAATCTGGCGTAAAGAAGCTGCAACAATGTCAGCTGTCAAGATAAAATCTTGATTTTGAAAAAAAAATGATAAGCAATTGAAGCACTCTTTCAATGATTTGGAATAGACACGTATTATGAATCAGCTTTGTTTATGAAGCATTATTACCCAATATATCAAAAGTTATTGTTTTTTAAAAATTTCATTGCTAAATCATTAGAGTATATATTATTATACCATATCAATATTATATATACACCGAAGAGCCATTACATTATGACCACCCTTCTAATAACATGTAGGACCCACTTTAGCCCTCAAAACTGCTGGCACCCGCCGTGGCATTGATTCCACAAGGTGCTGATAGGTAGTCTGAGGTATCTGGTACCAAGCGCACACCAACTGGTCCTGCAATTCCCTCATATTGCGAGGGGGTAGCTTTGCAGCACGAATTTGGCTTTCCAAGTAGGACCACAAATTCTCTATTGGATTAATGTCAGGTGAGTTTGGGCGCCAAGACATGACTTGAAAGTCACTGGAATGTTCCTCGAACCAATCCGTGACGATTCCACCCTTATGACATGGTGCATTATCCTGCTGGTACACGCCATCCCCCGCAGGATACACTGTTGCCATGAATGGGTGAACCTGGTCTGCAACCATGTTCACGTAACTTCCAGATGTCAAGAATTGTTCTATGGGGATTATGGGTCCTAATGTGCTCCATGAAAACATTTCCCACACCATAATACCCCCACACCGGCTTGTCTCCGTCCAACTGCGCATTCGGGAGCAAGGGTTTCATTTGGAAATCGGCGTATTCTCACATGCCCGTCGAAGTGATGGACCAGAAAACGTGATTCATCGGACCATGCAACCTTCTTCCATTCCTCTGGTGTCCAATTCCGATGTTTCTTGGCCCATAGCAGACGCATCTGGCGATGACGTTCCGTTAGTGCAGGAACATGCTTCGGCCTCCGGCAGCGTAGGCCCATACGCAACAATGTACGCTGCACAGTGTGTTGAGAAACATTGCCTGGGTCACCACTGTTGTAGCTGGTGGGGATTTCGGCTGTTGTAGCCCTTCGGTCACGGCGAACAATGCGTAGCAATCTCTGCTCTCCTCTGGAATCAATGCACCGTGGACGACACACTTTTGGCCGGCGACTTGCCGTTTCACCATCCCTGCACCACCTTTGATATGTGCTCACAACAACTGCACGTGAACAGCCCACTAAACGCGCCGTTTCTGATATTGATGTTCCAAGTCACCGAGCCATAACGATTTGACTTTTATCAAAGTCTGATAAATCCGCTGCTTTTCCCATTATGTCGCTAATCGCACTATGTTTAGAAAGACACTGCATACCCGTTTTATATACTCCAATATCAACCACGCACGCGCAGTGGTTCTGCTCCTGGGCAAGCCCATTCTCATAGATGGAGGGTGGTCATAATGTAATGGCTCTTCGGTGTATATCATATCATTATACTATAAAATATGTCTATTATTATACCATATCATAATAGAACAAAATATATATTTAATGTATTATAACAGAGCCGTCGAATTGTTTCATATAGCCGTCTCTTATTTCTGATCATCTACAGCACCATATTAAAATTTAGGCTTCACATAACCATGATAGTAACATTAAAGATAGCTTATCATGCTTATTTATTATTCTCGTTACATATTTAATTATTTTTATGTAATAAAATATTTTTTAATTAAAATAAAGATGTTTCATATTGAAAACTAAGAATGCATTTTGTAAGCCCACACGCAGTAAAAAAAATAACAGCTTGAACACGTGATGGATGCCGCATTGTCATAACAAAACGGTTTGAGTTTGAAATCACCAAGTAGCACAAATTTGTAATTTAACCATTTGAATGAATTTTTAGGTTGTAAAAAAATGCGACGTCACTGCAAGTAATTGGCAGCACAATATTATGTAAATATATACCGTTACTCTAGGGAAACAACGATATCAGAGATATTTTAGTGTGATGTGTAAACGAAAAATCGTCCAAATATAACACTGAGATGAATTTAAAAAACTGGGTAAAGGAAAGACAGGTACTACAAAGTAAAAGTAAGAGTAACAATGAAATCAAGTTGACAATTTATTTAATTAATGAATTATCCCGCTAAAAATCAGTGTCATTATATAATCAGATTATTATATAATGGCTTGGGAGGTAAATTGTTCTGTTAGCTGTTGAGTTCATCAAAAATGAAACGATACAACGGTTCATTTAAATTCTTTCCGTAATGTTGCACTTTTGTTCTACTATATCAAAGATAAAATTATAAACGAAAAAAAGAAAAGTATGTATTAGTATTTTACAAAGCTCACACAAACTGACATCAAATGTTAAAAAATTTTAAATCAATGAAAGTGTTATTTGGTTGCTTTTATGTTATAGTCTGGCTTATAATGCAATGACGTCATGTCTGGACTACCAATTTTAGCCAAAAACAAGAAGATTTTGTCTGCCCATATAGATTTAAAGCCATTTATTTACACACTGATTTTTACAGTTATGTGAGATAATAAAAATATCCTAACAGCGCATCTAAAATATTAGTAATTTTTTAAAAATCGTTTTCTCTCTTACCTATCATAACCGACTTCAGTTTCCAAGCAAATTACAGATCTTCCTTGAAACAAATTATTTTCTCTTTGGAAAAACTCAAGTATTTTTAATGTTCATATTGCTTGTTATTTTTGTAGTGTGATTCCAATAAGTTAAATTAATTTATTCTGTTGGAAAACTCTTACAAAATATATCAGAAAATTAAGATTTTCAGTCGAAATGTAATTTTAAGTTAGATGCAGAAATATAGAAAATGCAAATCTATGCAATGAGTTATGAAATTGGTGATACGGACTAAAATATTTCCCAGAAAGATTTGGAAATGTGCAGGGGAATTGTCTCAGAAGAACGAGTTTTTAACTATTTTTAAAATAAAAAAATTACTATTTCAATAATATCAATTTTATTTCTGTGCAATATTTTTAATTGCCATTTTTTTGTAACTAAATACGTTAAAACTAATTTTAATTTTGAAATACTCTGTCATATAAAAAATGTATTATATTTCAATACATATCTTTTTACTAGGTTTTCTTGTATTTCAAAGTGAGGATTTAGTAATGCCCTAAGGCTGGGATAAATTTACTGCTCAGAAGGAGGCAATAAAAGTAAAACTCTAAAGAACAAATGAAACAGGTATCCGATTACAACAGCAGTTTCAGACTAAGAGAAATTTAATTAATATTTCACGTTTTTTACCACAGAAACTTAAGACGAAATTATTAAAAAATGATACCATTGTAAAATTTCTCTTTAAACGAAAGTTATCAAATTCATATTTGTGCAATTTTTTTTACAAATATTCTTACTCCTTTAGAAAATTTAAGCATATGATTTCGAAATAAGGAAATTTATTAGAAAATATTCCTCTGCTTTGCAAAGTTAAGACAATGAAATATTCTACAACTTTTTTTCCTTCAATTTTTCTTTTATTCAAATATATATGGAAAAAGTATTTATATATTATAATATTTTATACAAAACTAATAATGAAACGTTACGTTAAAGTTATTATATTTTTAAGGATTTTAATCCCGAGCAAGGCTGGGTGTATGAACTAGTTTAAGACGAAATTGAAATGCTATGATAGATTTTATGTATTAAATTAGTATAATAAATTATAAAATACAGCATTTTATTTAATATTTTCAAATGTGCAGCTATGCAAAAGATAGAAAATTAAAATATTATCCCTTTTGAATTAGCATAAATTTTACTAGAAATCAACGAGTGCTTGATGAGAAATATTCTCCTACCTTTGGATTTGATACCAATGTGAATAAAAAACGATTCATGATTAGTAAAAATGATGATATTACGGATGCAGTTTCAACTCAATAATTTTATTACGTTAATAAACATTTGGACATAACAGAAATTACTTAATATTCTTAAATACTTTAAGAGTTTTTAAAAGATACTTGTAGATAAAGTCATATTACATTTATTTTCTAATTCTTAAAACATATTTTAAACACCATCTTGATTTTGAATCCTTCATGTATTGTTATAGATATTTCAAACACATGAAGAGAGGAAACGAATGAAAGAAGTATAGATAGGGAAACATATGAAAAAGATTTTATAATCTTAGCCTCATACGAATATTTTAATTTATCATTTTAAAGTTACAAATATGCAAGACGAAATTTTTTTAACAATTAATTTAATGCCTTTTTTTCAAAAATTGATGAAATAAGAGTTTGAGATTTATTCTCTAAAAATGTTACAGCAATAAACGATGAAGTTAAAAATTTCTTTGATATAGTAGATAAATGGCCTTCAGCATTATTCTTTTATTAAAACAGCAAACAAATATATTTTATTTTCAGAGTATTAAATCGTGCATCATCTACATCGTTTCTGGGGTATTGTTACTTCACTTTGAAACCTAATCGTGCTTCTTTAAAAGGAAACGAATCTAATCATGGTGAAATATTTCAAAATAGTCTCAAAATAGTCCTCGAACAGATTTTAAACTGGATGGCAATTTAACAAATTAAATGCAATGAAAGAAGTGAAATTTTGCTCTGTATTTCTCAGAAAAGCTGCTCGAAATCTTCTTTATGATGATTCAATTTTTTATCGCTTATTCGTAATCAGAGTATTTTGTTTCCGCGTGTATATGAGTTATTCGATCCTATGAAGCGAAATAAATCAATGTCTTTTTATGAGGCAAATCAGAACAGTTTTAGAAACATTTTTTAATTCTTTTTGTAGACAAATTCGTTTCAATAGTACGCGAAGTGCACTTTTTTGCATTTAGAAGTAATTATCGTTCATTAGACATTTCTTTAAAGTATTCAAAAACTAATTCTGATTTTCACTTTCTATAGTATGGGAAAAACAGGTTATATAAAAAAGGATTTTGTTTCAAATCATATGCATCAACTTATATTTTTTTATTCTTTAATCTATTTTTAAAAAATTTCTCAATTTGTGAATATTATGCACAAATGGTGTTTAGCAGTTAAAGGAAAAAATCCTACTATTTATTAAGTGAAATGGATCGAAAACTTTTCCGAAAAACTGCTTTTTTCACACAAACTCGCAACTGTTTTTACAAGCTTTTTCTTCATACAAGTGGGTTATTCTATTTGGATTTAATAAATAACATATTTCGTTTTTACAACAAGGCTGAATGTCTTTCGAAGAAACTCATAAGGAAATGAAACATTTTAAAATAATACTTTTCTATATAAATAAAAATAAATGTTTGTCTGTGTGTCTCTTATATCTTCCTAAACCGTTCATCCAATTGCAATGAAACTTGGTCAGTTTATTGCTCACATCTACGGAATGGTTATAGGCATATTACAATTATCTAAAATAAAAAATAAAAATTAGGATCTCAACCGCATCTATTGACCTAGAATAAATCTCCAAATAGCTCACCGAGGATTAGATAGATTCTATAGAAATGATTAATCCAAGTTAAAGGTTTATATTGTATAACTATTGAACACAATGATTGTCATGCTAGACATTCTCAGAGGTAACAGCTTTATTACAGATTATGCGAGAAAATTTTTGGGAGACCAGTCCTGGGGGTTTTAAATTTTAATTAAATGTTAACATTTTTGGCAGTAACTTCCATAAATATTATAGTACAAATAATTTTGCACTATCTTAATTTTCAAAAAATTATCTTTTCAACTATATTAACAAATTTATGGTATAAATATATTTTCTATGTTTAAGGAAATTTGAAAGAAAATATTTTAATCACATTTTCTAAAATTAAACTTGAGAATTCTGAATGAATATTAAATGAATCAAGAGATACAATAAATACTTTCTTTCATTACCATTCTGAAAGAACACCAGCTTGACAATTCTAAAAAAATACACAAATCTAATATATAAAAATGAATATTTGTTTGTTCGTATTTTATATACTGACGTACCGTTCATCTTATTTCGATAAAACATTGCCAAGTTATTGATTGATTGCACTTAATATTATTTTTTCGGTGGGAGCAACGCGCCGAGCCTAGCTAGTATCTTATAAAAACATTTAATGAATTGTATAAGATTTAACTTTTCACCATTTAAAAAAAATGTTTCGATTAGAATTTTCCACTATGGGCATTTGTTTTAAAACAAGATGGTTCATTAATTTGTAGATTCCTTATAACATTTAATATTTCTAAAGCAAATAAAAACTAGTTCTCAAAAATACAAGGGGAGGGTGCTTGGGATGAGGTTCTCATCAAGAAATGCTAAATTATGCTTCATTTCATTTTAAACAATGGTAACTTACTTTTTCCAATTCAAACATATAAAATTTTGTGAACATTTGAAATCATTAAAATGATAATATTTTTTGCTTTAAAAATAACTTACTTATTTTTACTATAATGTGATCTAAGGATAGACAAATCAAAATTCATTAGATTTATTATTTATATATTAATGCAATATGTCTGATTTGGGCCGTATTATTTGAATTAAAAAAGTATTCTAAGGTTATAAAAAATTTCAAGCACAAAAAATATATGAACAAAACAGTTGGTATTTCATTTAAACCTAAAGAAAAGGCAAAAAAGCCATTTATGAATGATTTTAATTTTAATACAAAAATACGAGAATGCGATGATTTTAAATAAAAACCACGGACACTTACTACCAAAATGGTTTAATGTTCTCAATTTGTTATGAAAATAAAACATCAATTAGAAAATATCGTTTAAAAATAATTTTTATGAGTAATCAAAATACTAAAAAAAAATATATTAAAGGGACGGGAATTGTCTCCTCGAAACTATCTCATACATTATCGAACAAAAGTGTTCCCCCCCCCCCACACATACATAAAAATGTGCACCTTGAGAAAAGCCATGAATGCTGAGATTTTTATTTTCAGAGACTTGTATCTTAGGAAAGAACACACATATTTGGCGCATGCCATTGGCGAATAATAATTTTGAAAGAATCTATTACGGGGAAATCTTTATAATATTTTGGCGTGTAACCGCTGGTTTGACGCTAGTACGTCAAAGAAAATTGAATACGTGTTTTAGAATCATTTTCTTCGACATATTGAAAAAAAAAATTGTAGTTGTAATCGCAAGACCAAGACGCATCGAATTTCAATTACCAATTTTGTTATGTTTTTGAATTTCTGCTTTTCCACGCATGCAAATTACAAACAGAGAGGCATTCAACATCTTGATGGATTTGCTCCTACATTTGATACATATCTACAATTTATATGCAAAATCTGTGAGGCAGATTTCATTGATCTAGATCCATAGGTTTTGTAGGCATCATACCCACTTATGTTCAGACAGTGGGACAGTCAAACTTTCTCAAAATGAATTTCGTTGAAAATTATTCAGAAATACACATTTATTGTTAAATCCATGTACTAAATTTCTTCCGTCTATCACAAAGCGTTTTTGATCCATGGTGTTCACAAACATAATTCCAAAAAGGAATAAATAAACAGCTTTAAAATTTCAATAAATAAATGACTTATTTTCTCCGTAGAATAACCCATTACATGGAATGCTGCCATGATCATAAGTAGTGTTTTTGACCTGTTGCTGGATATCTGACCTACCTTTAAAATTTCTGATGACATTCAAATTACTCTAAGTTCGGATTACTCTAAATGTATGTTCTCTTTATACATATATTCAGAGATGGATTTTGTTTATTCGGTATCCTTAATGAAGAATTTCTTAAAGTTTCCTAAAGGCCTCACACATTTTATTTATACATTTCAAGTTGACACACATTAGGATTCAAAATAATATAATTTTGACCCGAATCTTAACCTTGCATCTCCTGAATTTAGCCGTATATCTTCTGGATAGGCCGGATAGAAGAGAACAGATAAACAACTCTTTATAATTACTTTTTTCTAATAAATTTCCTATTAGGTAATTATTATAATCAATTAACTTTTGATAATAATTAAAAGACAATTTATCAATTTTATTTACTTAAGTGTATAAGCACAAATATTTTGAAAGAAATTAATGGATTTAATCCATAATAGAAAATGTAACTGTTCAGTTGCACTATTATTTTTGGCAGTAAAATTGAATAAGTTGCTTATTTTTTAAGCAGCATTTAATGAGATCTAAATATCAAAAAAAGGAATAAATGTTGTTATATTAATTGAAGTGTAATATAATAAAAATAAAAAATAATTTAAATAATTTTTATTATTTTAATTTCAGCCCCCTATCCCTTTGAGCATGAAATCCTTGACCAGCACCTACTGTGTTATGCTCTCTATATTAGATGATCTGATCTAGACTTCAGGCTCATAACAAATTATAATAATCAACTCTTTAAATCAGTTCTTCGATTATTATACTTTTAAAGAAATGCTGTTTATTATGAAGGAGGTACTTTTAACGTGGATTTTCCATTTATTTATTTATTGACAGTGAACGTAACAACAGTGCAGCAGTTCATATTAATATGTATTTTTATATTAGAATAGCAAAGTAGGGAAGCTGCATAGAAATTATAAATTTCCTTGGCACCTATAAAGTTTCTTCATTTACGTCCCTTTTAAAAGCCACATATGACTGAAGTTCATTACTCCAATCATGACCTATACTCTTCTATATTATGGGAGATTTTAAAATCGGATATATGAAGCGAAAGATAAAATGCGTAAAACTTATTTTGTAGGAGTTAAGAACGTAGGAAAATCAGTTAGAAACACAAAATTAAATGCAATGGGATTAGGATAATAATAAGATTTTTTAAATCGAATTCAACGATAATTTCAAATTGATCCTTTGGATTTCTCATTAATATAATTACAAAATGTTATTAATGGTTGAATTAAATTTGATTGATTCAAAATTAATTTGTATACGAAAAATTAGAAGCAAAGATTAAACTCGTAAAATGTTCCTAAGTTAGACGATATTTTTAAGAGAAATATCATTATATGTAAATTGAGTTTTGATCAAGTATAACATATATCATTAAGGGTTTCCCAAAGCCCTATAAAAGCATTTCACTTTGTGCAGAATTCCCCTTCCTTCCCTAAAACAAAACACATCGATCTACACATTAGCAAATTTTAATTACAATAACCTTAATGCTGGATTTAAACCTAAGTAGATCCCACATCTTGCTACTTTAATATACCCCGCATAATGCGAACTCGCAATTCCTTTTGGAAATAGATAATAATAAATACAATATAACCATAAATGTATATAATTTACACAACAGGTTTTCTGCCACTGTTGCTGTTTGGCTAAGGCCTTAATTCACACCTACTATTCAGTTACATAATCCCTTCGCTACCGTACTTAAGAAGGGGAATTTAAATTTACGGACAATTTAAATATCCAGTGTGAATCATTTCAGAGAATATATTAAAAAGATTAATCTTTTAAGTAGACATTCATTTATTCTAGCAATATTGTATAAATAGTAAATTTTATAAAAGACAAATTATTTTATATACACTTGTTTATTTCTTTGAAAAATGCATCTGTACTGCTGTAGAACTATGTATCTGTAATGTTACTTTTGCATTTTTTTAAAATTATTTATTTTCTATTAACTCGAATTCAAACTTCTGAGACGCACAGGAATCTGGTTTTCCAGCTTTCTCAGAGTCTACTTTCTGTTACTTTAACTGTCCAAGGAGTCGAAGCAGAATCATATAAAAAACACGCAACTAAAATAATGCTTACTCATCTAAATTTTGGCAAAATCCCCTAATAGAAAGCGTATAAACTCTGAAAGCTTTCTCACAATCACTTATTTTGTTTTTTACCTTCATGTGGTGTGCGTAATTCGAATTCTTAATCATGGGTGCATCAATTTTTAAAAAAACTGCGAAAATTAAATAATTTGCTTAATTATGAACATTTTGCATAGTCATCATTACGCTGTGTAAAATTCCTTGTTAAAAACGTCTAAAATATTTAACCTGCCTGTTCTTTTAATTCCTATGCATGTAGTTATACATGTAAAAAATAACTAAGTAGCTATATTCTGAAATCTAATTTGCCTATAAAGGAAATGCTCATTAAAAAAATATTCTTTAATTTATTTACACTTTTAAATTGTACATTTTTTTTGGTCATGTTAATTGAAAAAAGGATGGAAAGTGAATATTCTTCTGTATTAAATTGTACATTTTTTTTGGTCATGTTAATTGAAAAAAGGATGGAAAGTGAATATTCTTCTGTATTTTTTAAAGAGTTTATATACCCAAATTGATATAAATCAAATAATGCGTAAATCGAAGAGGGATTCCATCTTATTTCATAGATGGAAAGTTCAACCCTGGAAATTCCTATTAGCTGAAAATAAAGAGGCAATCGGCAAAAGTTTTTAAAAAATTTCCATTAAAGAACAAGGAAGAATATAAATATTTCATAGGATATTTTTGACTAAGTCTTGAAAAGAAATAATATGCTCCAAACCAACCAAATTTAACTGGCATGCTATATATGTTGAATGGATAATTTTTTAAAAAATTTATTAAGAACTCAAGAGCAGTTTATAATTATTGACATCCTTTCCCTAGTGAATATTATAGCATTACGAATCAGTATTTTAATGGAAAGCCATTTTGTCCCATGAATTTTTTTAAAGAATAATATGTATTTTTTATGAATTATGCATATTTTTAATAAATGCACACTACTATTCTCTTGAAAGGCATGTCCACACTTCTTTTCGAAGGTCAAGTGAACTTTCTGTTCTCCTTTCCCCTGCCGAGGAATTAAAAAAGATTTTATTCTAATTTTCTACCTGGAAATTATTTTAATTCTATTTCTGAGTAAAAGTGCGAAAAATTTTAAGCTCCATTTTATATGCAACAGTTACCAATAAAACTAAACACTCTTTTCGTGGAATGGAATATTCCATTGACTGCCCAAATATAGAGGATATTTGAAAAGCGATTTCTGCTTTGTCGGAAAATATATGGTCAAGTAATTTGTTTCCAACCTTTGCTAATAAATGAGGAATAATTAGAAGTTTTGTTATCATATTATGAAAAAATACAAGTTGGAGGAATTAATTAATAGATGATGGAAAAAAATTAAAAGTTTCTAAAAGAGAAGCAAGAAAATTTTCAGTTTTGAACATATAAATTTGGTTATCTGTTCAACAATAATGAGGAAATATCCCAAATTGTGCAATCCTGATTTATTGTTGTTAGAACAACGGAGTTTCTGATTGTTTTCTCTCTATAACCCTCTTTTTGAATATCTTCCATTTTAGAATACAATAAATATTCACACTGAAAAATAGTAACAGTCTGTGAAAAGTAAAAAAAGAATGTATTCACTCATTTTCAAGATCAGTCAGATATTGGTTGGTTTGTTTTGTGATGTTTCATGGCGCAAAAGCCATATGCGACCATACTGCACCAAGCAAAAGGTTAAGCTAAAAACTGCAGTGACCAAGATCAATTGGAAGAAAAGCCAGAAATTAAGTCACCGCTTATTTGTTTGAAGAGATATTATTAATTTTTCCATACAGTTATATTTATAATCTAATAAAAATGGCATCAAGAAACTGCTGTTTTCAGATGACGAAGAGCAGACAGTCAATGAGCTCATAGACATGCGAGAGCCAATTGCTACTTTAATTCTCCTCAGACCCAGACCAAACTAGGAAAGTAAATTAGAATAGGAGTAAAAATTTTTGAAACATTCAAATTTAACAAAGACGTTGTTTCAGTTTCAAGGCAAGGAATAAAAACAATGTTAATTTGCTGGAAAGAAATTTTACACAATCCAGAATCCCAGTATCCTTTTCGAATCCCAGATAATTTGTTAGAATTTCTGAAAAAATTAATTAATTTATAACTATAATTGAAAACAAAATACTTCTCTGTCAACATAATGTGTATACTACATAAAGCTTACAGAAGTAAAAACATAAACAATTTATTGATCAAAAAATACCTTGAACAAAAAAATACCAAACAAAAATTAAAAAGCAATAAAAAAGAAATTAACGAAATGGATGAAAGCCAACAAAATAGAACAAAATATAAATACATGATACGCGTAAAATAAAAATAAGACAGAACAAAAATACCCCCATGAAAACAAACATATAAATCACGAAAAAAGGAATATCACAGTGATCAAAGCTTCAAAGAAATGCAAACAGAAACTTAAAAGAAAAAAAAAGCATTTAGACGTACACAAAATTAAGAGCAAAAGCTATTAAAAGAGGAGAGTAAAAAAAATGAGATAGAAAAAGCAAAAAAAAAAAAAAAGAATAAAAAGGTGAAAAAAATTATGTAAAATAATTTAATAATAAGTGCAAAAATTTTAGACTAAAGTATTATAGTAATATTATTTATATTTACACATTGAGCAAATTTTGCAAATCATAAGAAACAAAACTTGGAATTCACAAATGAAATAAAATTCACAATGAAAACTGGCCATTTCTTTGCTGAAATGACAAGAATTTACAAGCAAAAACTTGGCTTTTATTATGGCTTGATGAAGTTATTAGCATCTAAAAATAACTCTCATATAATTTTTACACTTTCATATCAATTTTGTACAATTATCTGCTTTTTTAAAAAATAAGTCCATTGCAGAAATTGACCCCATTTACAGAGTGCATTAATCAAAAACATACAAGGAACAAATGGCGGAAAAAATTAAAACACACAGAACAAAGTAGCAGAATAAAATAAAGAATTATTAAAATTCTAAATCATACATAAACAACAATGTAAACTGCTAGCAAGGGTCGATAGGTATAAAACGCACACAAGCATAATACCAACACAGAAAAATGAGTATGCATAAATATCGTAATACGTATAGTTAAAAAATAATCCATTGTCGAGTATTAAAAAAATAATAAAAAGCCAATAAAAAGAAGTACGGTCACGTAGATAAAAATTACTAAGATAAATTCATTTAAATAGATAGATAAGAATTCATTTAAAAAAGCTAGAAGTCATATGATAAATGTAAAGTTCTTCACACATCCCATTAAAAGTCTTATCAAATTTATACAAAAGGAATTTTTTAATATGGTTAAATTTTGAATGAAAACTTGGAAGAGTACTGTGTTTCTTTAAAGTTCTAACAGGTACAGCGAAGTTTATAAAACTCAGAATATCTGTGCAATTGATCAAACCATTGATAATCTAATGACAGATGAAAACACAAGAAATACCTTGGCTACAACACAAATAGGCAAATTAAACATCTTACGCAGACAAGAAGATATATCTTAAGAATGAAATCCATTTTTCTTGTAAAACAAATACCGCAAGAAACTGTTTTGAATAGCGATCAATAATTAGAATGCTGTTGCTTCAATTTTGATACCAAATAATGCTACAATATTCCAGACAAGGCCTAAAATGACAATAACATCTCAGGGCAATTTCATCGAAATTTCCCTAGTTTTACGTTTGAGAACTCCAAACCTATGATAGGTTCTGGAAACCAAGGAATCAATATGTTGGGAAAAAAGTGTCCACTTCTCAAAAAGGATACCGAAGTTTTTAATTGAATATGAGGGTTATAATACATATTTGAGATTAGAATTTCGACTTGTACAAATTTTTCACTCGGTGATGAACTTTAGTTGGTGCGATAAACACGATTTTCGTAGGTTTCAGCTTTCGTGCAACTGCGGAGCATTAATGTGGTTGTAAATGTTGTTTTATGGCAAAGGTTTATTGTTTGCAAAAAGCTCTAGTGCGCGAATCTGTATTGCTGTTTATTAAACCACTGATAAAGACTTATAAATTAATATATACGTAAAACGACGCAGAATTAGTGTTTTAGTCAACTTATTTCACTTGAATTCTTTTTCTTGGTTGTAACATAGTAATGGGGAAGAAAAAATTTTGTTTTTGGATTTCTATTCAGTTAATAGATATGAAAATAAATCTTGCACTAAAAGGCTACTAAAAATCATTTAAAAAGTAGCGCCTGCTTTAACTGAAAAATTAAACACTCCAGAAATTCAGAAGGTTAAATGCCAAAAAGTTTTTAACGATACAGCATTTCATGCAGCTTTAACCCATTTATGCCTAAGGTTAAAAAATTGGAATTTTAGTATGAGATTTCTGTATGTTAGGTAAAAAAAACAACAATAAAAATAACTTTTATGTGAGAGGTGTTCAAAAAATGGAACAGTAGGCATAAATGGGTTAGTAAACACTAATTACAACTGAAACCTTTAAAAATGAATTTTAGCTTGCAAATAAATACCCCAAAAGTATTTAATAATTTTCTTAGCTTTCAACACATATTGTTTCATTAACACCAGAATTTTTTTACGTCCATCACGTGCGTTTTACATTTCTATTTCCCTTGATTAATAAAACTAAATGAATAAAAGAATTTACAATTCCTAGAAATGGTTATTTCAGTCGTTTTAACTAGTAATTCATATATAAAATCAGTCGAATATATGAAATCTTACAGAAATTTTGATGATTTGGGCAAAAGTTATGTAAATTTAAACATATTTTATGATAATTGCACCTTTTTAAACTTTAATATTAATGGTAGTAAGAAAAAGTATTGTGTTGAAAACATAAAGAGTAGCGCAGACGG
Source organism: Argiope trifasciata (assembly GCA_026543055.1). Taxonomy (NCBI): domain Eukaryota; kingdom Metazoa; phylum Arthropoda; class Arachnida; order Araneae; family Araneidae; genus Argiope; species Argiope trifasciata. The sequence continues at coordinate 1,202,090 of JAPMOQ010058975.1, forward strand.
TTCACTAACATTTGAAACAATAATCAAAACAATAAAAAATTGAGTTCATGAAGAGTAATATATTGTCATTAAAAGCAATAATGTTTAATTTAAATCAGGTTAAATAAATTTTTCTAAGAAATAAAGAATAATTTTTTTTCATAAATTCCTATACTATACCTTTGTACTTTTAAAAAGGTTATTTACTTTCTCGTCATCACTCACAGCACAATAAACCTCATGCTAAATAAAATTCTGCACCTCAATTGAACTTCAGAGATATGAATGGTAAAAATGAATATATTACTGAAACATAACGATATACTTTGTCTTCTTTCTAAAAATGTATACAACAGTTTTATTACAAAATCTTGCTAGCGTTGATAAATCATTAAGTGCTTTACAAATGTATGTAGAATTAGGAAATTTCATTAATACTGAAAATCATCATTCAAACATTTACACTACTATAAAAATATCAAAAACATCAATTCCAAAGAAAAGAAGCTTTTATTAATAATCGTTTTAAATATTTGAGTCATCATTTTGTTTCTACAGACTTTTATTTATATTCGATTTCCCATTCCTTTTTTGATTCGGAATATTTTTGTAACTTTGTGAATTTGTATGGTTTGAATTACAGTACACTATTTAAATATTTACAGAACTTAATTAACATAAACATTCTCCATTTAAAGTTTTAGACAGTTTTTATTATCTAACTGTCTTGTTTCTGAAAGACTGGTAACTACGAAAGATCTCCCTTAGTTTGAAAAGAAGCATTTCCTTCATATTCAGAATTTAGAGACCATTTTTTCCACGGTGATTATCTTAATACATGAGCAGACTTCTTGTTTCCAATGCTTACACAGAAATGTACATTTTAGTTTCTATTTACTGCAAATACAAAATGGCTTGCAGAAATTCTCTTGTGTTGCTAGAGATAAAATTAAGTGCAATTCAATAAATGCTTCGTTTTTTAACAATGTAGTTTTCGTTTCTTCCTTTTCAATATGCCTTTCTTGTATCTATTTTTAAATACAAAGAAAATTACTTTATGTAAGTAGTGCACCGTGAAAACGACTTCATATAAATATCTTTTTATTTATTTTCAATGCTCAATTTCTTACACATTGTTTAAAAAAACATTGACATCTTCTTTTAAATATACAGTTGTTACTTTTCTTTTATAAACATTTCATTCATTTAATTTGATTTTTTTCATGTTAATTAAGATGCAATTTTGTAATTCATTTTTCATTCACTTCCTGATATATCAGATAAGTGAAATTTTGTACATTTATTCTTGATGATAATATACCGTTTTAATAATGTTGGAACTTAGTTATCAGTTAATCATTAGTTAGTTCCATACCAATGGTTCAGCCAGGTAGTAAATATAAGAAACAACATATCCTAAAACAAAGAAAGAAAAAATATTAAAATAAAACAATTGTTTTTTAATAAATTAATTAAAAAGTAATAAAAACGTTTTTTTCTCCGAAATCAACTTAACTACAACTTTTTAAATATGAAATTCTTGTTTGGATCTTTTAAATATGAAATATTTCTTTTTTACAGTATTAATTTTTATTTTATAGTGATGTACACTTCACTCACTGTTGTTAAGCAACATTAAAAAACTCGACGTATCCATAAGTTGGTCTGTAAAGAGAATTATCTTTAATGCGCTTTTTATAAGCGTTATGGATGAATCGTAACTAAAGATATAGTAGATTTATATGCTTCATGGAGTATGCAAGTATTTCCTCATGTACTTCGAATTAATAACTTAGTTAAAAAACAGTGTAATTTATGTACCTCAAATATAGAATTGTCGGCTCAACTCTTTTGGCATAGTATACTGACACAAGTATACAAGTTAACGTCTCATGATAGAGGAGAATATCTTCTTGCCTTTGAAGCGCTTAGGCACCATCCGAGGTGAAAATCTGGTATAGCTTTGATATATGAGAGTAGAGTGCCTTCTCAAATGACTGAGGAAAAACTGGTTTACATTTGTGTTTGAAGGAAGAAAATCGTCTACAGCCAGCCATATTGTAATGGATATCTAATAGCGAAAGCATAAAAAGTTCTACGAAATAATGCTAGCTAAGAAAACCGCAGGAGAAATTTATGTGCATATATATAGTACATTTTCTCATTTATATTCCTTGGTCTTGCCATGTTTTAATCCCCTAAGCAATTAAATATTAAAAAAAACCAATTCTCTACAATCAACAAATCAAACTGACAATGCAGCTAAGAAAACAATTTCAGAAACAAAAATGTTAGTCATAACAAAAATAATCCCATAAAAAATAATATCTCATATATTATTGAAAGATTTAAAGTCTCCATAAAATTAAATTATTTTAAAAGAAACTAGAGCTAAGCCACATTCCACTTTGAATTCAATTGTGTAAACAACTCAATAAAAAATAGTCATTTTTTTCCTTTTAAGAAGTTATCTGCTCCACTAATTAAAGATCTTTCACGCATTCGATGCAAAGCTCTGAGCCCCACTCACATTTGAAATACGTTAATCTTTTAGTTTTGTTTTTTAATCTGTTCATTCCTCTCAAAATTGAAAACGAAAGCGAAGAATCTCTTTTTCATCCAAAACCAAAATTTGTTGAGCCATCTTAAATGCTAGCATTTTACGGTTCGTAATCTTTAAGGCGACTCCTCCCTCTGCTCCAAAGCTATAACATATATTTCATACAAATCTCTAAAAAGTCAATTCCTTTCTCAACTTTTTATTTACATGGTGAAACACTTGATTTGTAATTTAAAATCCCTTGGTTGATAGGATTCAGTTATATTTTTTTATCTTTTCATTTAAACCATTCAAACAGGATATAATTTATTTTTTATCGGAGAAAAGATTTTTTTTTCAACTCTTAACTGCTTTTAAGAAGGATTCTTGATTCTGGGATTTGGATTGCTTATAGATTATTTCTTACATGATGCGATAAACTTTACAGATAATGTATTTGTATCAAAATTATGTTAAAGAAGTAAAAAAAAAAAAAAATAGGAAAAGCGCATGAAGTTGACATGAATGAAAACTTCTTTAAAATGACTACCGGTTTAAAATCATGTTAGCTCTTTCATATAGTTCCAGAAAAAGCAAAACAAAACATGCAATTACTGACACGAGAATACTTTTCAAACATATATTTAGTCCTTTGCACTCGGAAACGCAATTCGATGCCTAATTAATCGCTTAATATCAAAGATTTGTTTATCACTCCGACAGATAAATATATATAATTGTTTCAAGTTGAATTTTCCTGTTTAATAAATTTGCATATCATTAATACCCTGCAGGTATTTTTAAAAATCAAAATTAAATAAATAAAAGAATAAATAAAACGTTAAAATGATGCAACCTCTTGAATGGTGAGTGAGAATCCCCATCCGAATGCAAAGGGTTATTTTCTTTTAATTTTGGAATACTGTGCATTCAGAATTAATATTTCTTAGTTTAGTTACCACAATAACTAAATAAGAAGATTTAAATTTTCAATACTTGGTTGTATTAAGTATCGCATTACGTGAGTTTTTTTAAACCGTGACCAGGTGATCAGACAACCTAATCCGGCCTTCTTTTTTTATATAATTTCTCACACCCCACCGATCACATTTAAGGTTATTAAGCCATGAAATTAGGTTTATATTTCATGGAATTGGGACTCGAATCCGGTATAGTCGAGCTAAGGAACCGAGATTTTGTAACTATAGGCCTTTCATATGTAGAACAATGATTTCATCTCTTTTATAGAAACTTTTAGATCGATGATAAATTCGTTCGTTCTCAATAATTAATAAAAATATTATAAACAAAAAAATTTAAAAAATAAATATAAATATTTAATTTTATTTTTCTATTTTACCTATTTTTCATAAACAATTAAAATGCACATGAAGTTCGAACTTCAAAAACCCTAAGACTGTTCCAAAATCAAACTATCGATTTAAAAATCGGAGTTTAATAAATTTAGTAAAAGAAATTCTTAAAATCTCATTTTTATTAACGTGAAAATATTTTAAGTAATTTTTTTAATTACTTTATAACTTTTATAAAAAATAGAAAAGTTAATATTTGCTAAGATAATAATAGATATTTTTTTATTTAATGGATTTAAATTTTTTGAACTTTGGCTAATCATTGCAATAAAAATTATAGAAGCGTGAAATCAATTATTTTTTCTCAAATTCATTACCAGATGGTGCCACTCGTATGGAACTAAAATTTATTTAATTAATAAACTAATAATTTTTGATTATAAAGAAATGCATTGTTCTGGTGAATACAAAAATATACCGAATTTTTAAACTTCAGCACTTCAGGATTATAGTGAAATACAAAAACTTACAAATATGAAAAAAGAATCGAGTAAAATAATAACAAATAAAATACAAACCTTAACATGCATATGAAATCAGCATGTTAACGATAAAGTGCTTTAGCACATTTTCGTAGATAACTTTTCTGTAGTTGATTATAAATTACGTTTAAGGAAACATACATTTTAATCTGTTTTAAATTTAATTAATACTTCTTAGCATATGAGAATGCTTATATACACAATTATTCTAAACATACAGTAATAATAATCCACAAATCGGTATGTTTCAAAACGCGTGAGCCTATTTTTGAAATATGCGATAGAATATACAAGATTAAAAAAAATAATGTGTAAATAGTAAAATTCAGATACTTTTATTTAAAAAATGAAACACATGGTATTATGAAAATGATTCGAAAATTGAATCTAGCGATGGTTTTTTAAAACTGTTCAACGTTTTTCTCTATGAAATTAGTATCTGTACTTGAGAGGTGGAAAAATGAATCCCATGACTTTATAAAAAAAAGTATAAAAACCAAGGGCATAAGCATTTCAAGATGATTTTTAAAAGTCTTCCTTTTATTTACAGAAATATCAATCATATAATATATGATTACTGTGTAAATATTAATTTTCGTGAACAAATCTCATCTGAAATATACTTTATATGAGAATAACTAAGTTTTGTTTTCATTCTTGAAAAATTGAAACTTGCAAGATTATGCTTAAAAAGTAACATTAGAAAAGAATTAATTTTCAATTATAGGAATTTTGTTACCAAGGAACATAAACTGGATATTATATTGGCAAGAAAAGTAAAAGGAGCAACCTATTCATTTTAAATGCAATAATGTGAATATACTTTGCTAGATCTCATTTCTCAATTTTTTTCCTCCATATCATGTAAAATTCGCTATCTTTTTTCTAATAATTTGCAAATGGATTTAGAGATTTGATAGTTCTTATGAGCACTAAAAATTAATAACCCTTAGTATCAACATACTTTTTTTTATAATTTTATTTCATATGCAACTTGAGAAAAAAAAGTCCCCCTTATAATTTCAAAAAAAATATCTTAAATACTAATTATAATCTCTTGCATAAAAATAATTTTTATAAAAGATCAAAGATATTTTCAGGAAAAAACCTCTGTTTTCCAATCTTGCAAAAATATCGTTACAATCTTCATTATTAATCTTTAATCTATGTATTTCACCATACGCATGAATTGAAAAGGAATCTATTTTATGCAGCATTTTACGATCTCCATGAGTTCACGCATTTACCTTTCATTATTATAGCATTTAATTTTATTATGCTATTATAGAGTTACATATAAATAACAATTCGATCCCTTTCGAGAGTATTTGAAAAGGCTCGCAAAGTATTCAAATACAAGCTTCAGAATTTTAAAAAATACTTCAGCCGGTGTGTTAATCCTTCTTTTCAACTTTAAAGGAAGAATTTTAACACTTTTCAAAGCGGAGTTAAAATATATATATTAAAGGAGCTTCAACCCTTCAACATGTTGGTTTACATTCAAAATCAAAGCAAAAAATGTTTTTTTCATATCAGTTGGACCAATGGTCGCATATTTATGATAAAAGAGAAAACTGCTGCATACCTTAAACAATGCGGATTAGTGTGTTTACTCCTGATTAGTATGTCACTATACCATTATAATACTATTGCATTATATCATTGTAACATTTCATATAAATAATAATTCGACTGTTTTAAAAGTATTTGAATGTGCTTTCAGATATTGTATCTAAATATTTATTTAAAAAAATTGTTGTTGGAGGTTTATTGACACTTCTCTACTATTAATTTAATAACAGTCTTTCTCTACTAACAATCTACTACAAGTAGAATTTTAATATTTCTCAAACTGGAATCAAAAATATACATTGAAGGAGTATATTAATCAACGTGTTGACATTTCCCATGTAAAATTTACAAGAAAATGGAATGAATGACCACACGCACGCGCACACACACGCATAGTCATTTTTTGCTAAAAATATGGCAAAACGAAAACCGTGCAGTTTCTGTGCTGTTATACTATACTACAAGAGGAGAAAAATTATGTAATCTTGGAGTAGACGAGAGATAAGTCACACCTTTCAAGGGAAATTGGTACTAGCACAGATCTACTAGTTCCCGTAGATTTCAACTTTATGGGAACTAGTCAGGGAGGAACCATAAGCGAGCAACTAGCACAAGAACACAAGTCAAACGCACCTTCATATACCGTTTTTTGTGGACTGATCGAACCCCCTGGTAAAGAGATGAAAGAGAAATTGAGTCAGTGTTCCTCGAACTCTGTATCCCCCTATTAGGGTTTTGATTCAGTATCAAGAGAGCACTTCTGATGATAAGAGACAACATGAAATGGAATTTCTGCAGTGGTGATACGACAAAAATCGATTCATATTTTTAAGAACAGGAAGTTAATAATTCTCTGATTATTTAAAATAACTTTTCGATCTTGTGCAAGTTTAATGGGTTATAACGCTCAATTTTCATTCATTATATAAAAGTATGTTTAAAAAAGTTGTATTTCTTCTTTACAATGTTTTTTTAAATATTGATAAAGCTGAAATTAATTGTATTATGTGTGTATTTAAATTTGACGTTAATTGTAATATTTATAGCTTGCTCAAAGGGATTTTACTGAGAGAAAAAATAAAACTTTAATATTTTGTTAATCTAATATTGCTGAACCTCTTCCGAAATTTTATAGTTTCGCTACACAAGATGCTGGTTCACTCAGAGTAAATTAATTAATTTTTAAAAATTCACCTTTCAAGAGATGAAATAATTATAATTAGATGTAGTGATTATTTATATTTTCTTTATAGTAAAAAATAAACAATGTAAATATGTACACACAATAATTGAATTTGAAAGGTATATGCACAACGGGAAAAATGATTACAACAATATTTGTAAATCAGAAAAACAGATATCTGCAAATAAAATTTATAATTACTCTGTGAATATAAATTTTAAATATTTTTTTTACATCCAAACTGTGAAGTTTGCTTGATTTAATAAAGGAGATAGATTTCAGATTCATTTTTAATAACGGGTTGCTTTTATCTTTAAATTTCAGATATTACTTTAAAATTGAGTTCATTCTTTTCTGTATTATAAATTATAAATAATAATTTTAATACAATAAATATTAAACATTGACAGAATTTTCTTCTTTTTACAAAATTTTAAATAACATATTTATTTTAGCATTAAAACTTTGGCTCTGGCTGTCAATGTCGACTTAAAGCCTGATAGTTCACAGGGAGGTATCATAGCACTTCTATAACTATTTCAACCTAGAGCTCCTCAAATTTGCCTCTGAAAATCAAATGTCCTTCACTGGTGTAGCGTAAAGTTTCAATAACGAGGCCATACGTTCAGCAACCGTTCTCATCTTTGATCAAGACTCAAAAGTGTGAGATCCGACCTCATTTAGTTCCAGCATTACTGCAAAATGGGAAAATTAATAAAAATAGGCTAACTATGTTGATAGTTTATACAATAAACATTTTATGTTATCTTTACTTTTATACCAAAATGTTGCAAATCATAAACCACATACATCAAAATAGAAAATTTATATATAGCAATAGAAATGATTGACACATTTTGTTTCAACATATTACAATCATGTATCGCATATGACTTAAAAGTAAGTGTAACTAATTTATCTAGCTTTATATCAATCAAATGCTTCGGAAATTATGATATAAAACAAACGACATTAAAATACTTTTCAGATGGAAATTAATGTATTGAAAACTTATTTTTGTAAAATAATTCCGGCATATTTCTGCTGACGAGAAGAAACTATCTTCCGCATTTTGAAATTCTAAAAAACGAAATATCAGTTGTCAATACTCCACTTACATATTTAACCTTTTGGATATGAGACATTTGGAAGTTCCATTTATTTTACTATAATTTGAATTTTAAACATATTATGGATCTTACATCCTTTTTCTTACCACAAATGTGTGTAATCTAAATTTTCCCATTGCTTTTATAGTATTATCGGTGTTTACTGAAGCGTTGTCGTCGTGCGTTTATGCTAAATATAAAAACTGCAGACTGAAGATGATATGCAAAAAACATCGAAACAAAAGTAAGGAAAAAGTAAGTAAGAGAATGTTACAGAAAGTGGAAATTATTCGACAATGGAAAAAGTTAGGAAAAGCATCTATTTAAGAAGATAATTTTATCCATCTATTTATTACAGAAAAAGATTTCTTGAAAAAGAAATTGATAACCTATCACTAGGTAAAGAAGGTGGGTCATTTTTTCCTTGGCATAGTCATGTATATTGCTATATATTAGCACAGAAATGCAATAAAAAAACTAATTATAACAGAAATATGCACTTATATTTAGATTAATTTAGAAGTAGAATCTTTATATATTTCGAGTCACAAAAAAGAATACACGAACTATAGAATAAAATTATGCTAAATAAAAAAGTAATTTAAAATTATTATTTATAAAACGTCAGTGGAAACATTTGAATCACGATTATGTTCAGAAGTATTCATGATTATATTGATGAATTTGAGAAGGTCAGATTCTTTGAAAGACTTCATCATATTCTTTGCGATCCATAGTGTAAGGAATTTGGATTTAGGTAATTATTTATTTGATTAAATAATGTTTGTATCAGAAATTTGGATAAATGAATAATTTATAAATCCGAATCCATCAATTATAAATAGATAGAATATGCATAATAATAAAAGCTTAAAAATTATTGAAACATTAAATAGTAATTTTTAATTTACTCAAATGAAGGTCATTTAATGTGTTTAAAATATACTAATAGTATGAACATAAAAGTAAACAAATAATGCATTTAAAATTTGTCAACGAGTGCTTACAAATAAAAAAAGATAGTTCAGTGTAATTAAAAAAATAAATTGTTTAAAAATTATTTTTAATATGAGATAGAGATTCGAATATTCTAGCCTAGAATGTGCAAAAACAAGAAAAAGTTAGAAAATACTAGAAAAATCATTATAATGTAGTTTCTTTTATTCATAATACAACAGAAACAAATAAGAAAAATTCCGGATACATTTTTTTCTTTTCCTACTTAAGATTCAAAGCACCTTTGATTTGTGACAGTTTGAATGCTAAATACTTTTATTAAAATATTAAATCAGAGTTATTCTATTTTATAAATTAACGTTGGTGTTGTCTATTGAAAACACAATACAAAAATGGTTTCTTTATAATTTAAACTCAAAGGATATTATTCCTCGTGAAGAAACACTCTTAAGTTTCACAACAAACTAAAATTTTAAAACACGATTTTCTTTTCTTAATCGAAAACAATTCTAAGCGATTAAGAATTTTTAAACTGAAATTTACTAGCGGACGGAATTATGCAGCAAGGAGCGAATTTAAGTATTTAAAATTTAAAGTACAAAGGTTTTTGTAAACCTTAAATAAAGTTAAAATGCTCTGTTGTTTCAAGAATACATTAAAACATTAAAGGCGGGGAATTTAGAAGAAGTTATGCTAGGTAAATAATAGATAAATCGTAGTACTACGGCTCCCGCCTTTAATGTGTTAAAAGTAGCCTATTGCACATTGTGTGAATTTAGTTCATTTCTACATTACAAACGAATTTAGTTCAATTCAACATTATCTACATTTTAAATATTATTTAAATTAGCACACCTAAAATCCAGAAAATGGTAATTGGTAACTAATGGAGTGATTGCTCACAGTTAGCAATATCAGACCATTAAACTTCAAATTCATTATTATATATTTTTTGAATAATTTATGTTAATTAACTACTAAAATGATGCACCATAACTAAAATTATGCCTAAGAAGTTGATGGAAATTTGAAAAGAATAGATACTGGTTTGATACACTTATTCATAAAATTGAATTTTTCTCAGTTACATTTGTAATGTTTGAATTCAGTCACGCAAATAAAAATACAATGGACTTCCGCATAACTTGAATTTGCATAACGTTAGGGGAAAAATATCGAATAGTTCTCATACACTGAGAAAGATAAACAACCCTGTGTTACGAATAAGATAAATTTTACGTTTTCATATAGTTTCTTATTTTTCTATTAAGAAAAGTGAAAACGGATCGTTTGCCAATTCCTTAAATATAATCGGTGAAGGTGACAGCTCAAAGCCGACGATCCACTCTATATTTCCGCAACATGTCAAAGTTCGAGGGTTAGACGAATCCATTTTACTTTTTTAAAAGTTGTGCACTTTTATGGGTGTCATGTAAGAAGCTTGAAAAAGGAATCCTCCCTTGTTTTAAGGTTTCATTAGAATACGTTTGTGGTAAAAAGAAAGATAACAATGAAAAAAAATGGGGGGTGGCAATTTAACACTTACTTTAGATATTGTAAAATAAGGCCTAGCTAATAAAACTACATACATTAGCAAATCTCTTATTAACCCTCAGCTTCTCGAAAAGTAATTCGATGTATAGCTATTTGCTGAATAAGAGGACTTATTTATTGCCCCGAAAAATTAATATGAAATTTTTAAAGTTGCCTTTCCCGGAAAATTAATCTACATATTTTTAACACTCTTAAGTATTTTTACTAGTCAAAATCTAAGAAAATAATTAAATAAGACTAAATGATGCAATGCATTGAATGGTGCCTGAGAGGAGACAGCAGAGAGCTAAGGGTTAATAATCTAAATCCATTATTAAAGGGTGTTTAATAAATTTTGTGATTTAAGTGTGAAGTAAAAGAATTTATTCATCCCGAAAGAAAAAAAATTGCTTCTGATATACATATATTTCATCTAACTTTATGTACAATCAGCCGTTACCATCGCCATTTTATCTATAGCAGTAATTTATTTATATTATCCAACTTTAATTATATTTTTGAAGTTTTTATTGTACTGGAAACTTGAATGTTTGCATCAATTAAAATTAATGATTTAGATTTTTTAAATGCAACTGTTAAAGTATTTGTCACAATTATTTAATAAAAAGTTATCCATGTCTCTGTCAACCAGATTCTATATAAGAGTAAGCGAGGATTTTCGAAATTTTTTGTCACCCATAACTTCAAATTGCTATAATTACGCTTTTTAGCCAATTATAACACATAAAAGAATAAATAATTAATGATTACAGAATTTTCCCTCGAAAAATAAACAAAATTTACAATTTTCCTATGAAATATACAAAACATATCAAGAAAATATAAAACTCATGTAACCCCCCTGAATCATTCATTCATTTTCAAAATACATCGCTTATCAAATATAATCTTCAAATCTATACTATCATACGTTTGTATATATCATCACTATTAAATCAACGAACAGGAAAATACTTCTAAGATTCGGTAGCTGTAAAATAAGCGTTTCACCTTTCGTAATTATTGAAATCGCATAACTGACTATTAGAGTAATTATATTAATATACGTATTGGAAAATAAAGAAAAAATAACAGAAGTCAACAGATATCGATCTTATCACTTTAAAAATAAACAATTTTTTATCAAACACATAATTAAATACATATCTACAGAAGACATAACAATCATTTAAACATTTCAAGTCACATAAAATGTATCACATGATAAATATAATCCAGAAATAAGAAAAATCTCAGTATCTATAATATATATATTATAAACATTCACTTTCTTTCATAACTAAGAGTAAACTGAAAATTTTTCTTCTGAATGTCTTGGAAAATATAAATTCTTGATTTGTAAGAAAATCATTTTTGAGCAAAACTGTTGCATGAAAATTCCTAAATTCTGCTTACTTTTTTTATTAACTGAAATTAAAATTAAAATTTTTAAAAATCACTCCGAATGCAGATTCCGATCTTATAAAACATGCTTCTATCAATTTTGATAGCTTTAAACTCAACGGTCTAATTTATTAAAGATCAACAACCAAGCATATCTAGTTACTTTTGTTATTAGTGGGGATTTAATTTCACCCTACAGAGATTAGGATAAACATTATTCGTTGAAACTTAGTAATTCGTCCAAAACAGTTAAAAAACGTTTCAGTATATCGTTTTATCCTAGATATTTTGAAATGAGAATTACATGAAAGTAAAAATAATTCTTTTTCAAAGCGTTTGATTTTCTATTTGCAAAGCGATGCTTAATAAAAAGATTTTTTCCTCTTTTCAAAGCTGTGTAAACAGTTCTGCAAGTAATTTTACTAAATGCTTACTTAAAAATTCGAATCAACGGTGCGTGTTTCATATGAAACCTTTCGATCGTTATTCTGTTTATTTTCACCCATTTATTTAGCAATTCTTAATTTTATATTTAAAAATGCCGAATTTCAGCCCATGATGTAAATAAATGGGATGTTTCTATTTCTAGAATTCTTCGATTTTTTGGTCACTGAAAATCATTCATATTTCTCTTGATCACAGTATTTGAAAAACTTAAGTCACTGAAATTACTCAATTTGATGCTGAAGATAATTTTTAACAGTTTTAAATCCCAGAGGCACAGTAAAAATTTAGAGAAGTTCAGAGGAAAAAAATAATACTAAAAATAGATCTTGGAAAGAGACTTAAAAAAAGAATTAGTCACTTTCAAAAAGAAAAAAAATTACAATATTCTATTCTTAGAACTTAATTTTGCTTTATTATTAAGGTAGAGCTGATAATTGTAAAATCAAAATTAACAAATAAAACAAAAAGTGGTCATTTGTATATTTTCAGGCACAAAAGTTAATCATCATGTCATCTGTCAAGGAAATGTTATGTTTTTTATCTAAAAATATCACTTTTACCGAAAAAAAACAACGATAAAGAAAGGATCATACCTATCTTTTCCAACAGGTTTTTCCTAAATTGAATTCTGATTTTGAATTTTAAATGAATGCTATTAATACAGACAAATCTTAACTTTAAATTAGAATTATTTTCTATATTTCTAAAACCACAGAATTATTTTCAAAACATATAAATTGGAAAATTGCTACCAATATTTGAATGGGCATAATAAAATATTGTTTTAAAAATAATATTAGAAAAGTGATTCTATTCAATGAATAAAGGTAAATTTTTTATATCATTTAAACCAATAAATGGAGAAATTTTCTAATTTGAAGATAAATTGTTAGATGAAAAATTCGGTTGCATGTGAATATCAATCTTTTTAAAGTTCCGAAAAGTAGTAAATTTATTTAAAAATAATTTTTAACACATTTTTTAACTCTAGTATATTGCACGATCTCCCCATTTTTTCTGGTAAATATTAACACAAACTAAAATGTTTATAAATTTTTTGATTATCATATGATATCAATGCATTTGATTAAATTTTAATTGTTAATGTTCATTAAAAGATTTAGGACGTTTATTTAGGTCAGAATAAGTATAGATATTTTTCATTCACATTTTTGTAGATTATTTAAAAAATAAAAGTCATATCTTTATTTTTATCAGACTGCACAACTCGAGTTTTCTGAAGATTTTAAAGTTCAAAGAAAACTCCACCGAAAATTATTCAATAAGGACCTTTTGATTTTGATACGCATATTTGAGCAACAAATTCGAAATTAGAAGAAAAAAGTGAACATTTTTTGAAAACTTATTCAACTTACATAATCTGATTTCTTGAAATTTAAAATGAAATCAATAATGCTACTTCTAATCAAAATATAACAACAGGAATCAATAGAGCAAGAGAAAACTGTTTTCAACAGTTGAAAGGAACAAAATATCTCAAGTGATACTGTAGTTATTATTTATCTTCCTTTTTATCATAGTGCCGTATTAAATAATATATGTCATAATAATGGCATTTATATAAATTAATTTGGGAAGAGTTAAATAATTTATCTTAAATAACCTCGAAAAATGCAGCTTTAAGGGCTCGATTTTCTTTATGTTATCTCTTCTTTATTTTTGTTTTAATATCTCAGTTTTTTTCCCACTAAAAATTAGTTGTATTTTACGTTAGCATATTTATAATGAAATAAAAAATAGCTGTAATCTGTTTAAAATTTTTTATCGAGAAACTTAGCACTTACATTTAGATGCTACTCGAAAGTATTTAAATATATATGTAGTTATGAAATTGCAACCTGCATTGTTCATATAACTTTTAACTAGAAACTCAAAGACGAAAAATCTGTTTTATTTAATTTCCTAAATTTTGTTAAGATTATTGATGCTAGAAGGTGGTTCTTCAGAAATAAAATATATATGGAAATTCTATATCGAAGTGTTTTCAAATAAACCGGTACAAAAGGTTTCCAAGACATTTGGATGAGGTCTCTTTTTGTTGATGTAATCATATGATCATTCCCTAATAATTGAAATATTATTCATTCTTTTTCTTATTTCTTGATCTGATAGAGTAGCGATACAAAGATCCTGATATATCCGTGAAAAACGATTACGTCAAAAATCACCTATCATTTTGGCGATAACTTAACAGGAACTGTAAAACTTCTTTCTTAGATTTTGTGAATATTTGTCGTTATAACGAAATTCGAGTCAAAGTCTTTGCGACTTTGATTTTTTTTCACTATCAATCGTTAAATCAAACAGTATTGCATACAGTTATTCAGCTGATCTCATATTAAGTAAAATAAAATGAAATCTAATTTTAAAAAGCTGTTTTGATTGATTTGATTAGTTAAAACTAACTTTTGCACTTTCATTTAAAAAAAGGGGGAAGGCGTAAGGGAATGAAGGCGTAACATCAAATAATATCAAATCTTCCTGAAGTATTAAAAATGTTTGCAGAGTTAGTTCCTCTCTTTCCAAACAAAGTGATGCAATCGTAACGCAATCATGAGTAGACTAAGAGAGAAGGTGAACGAGCGCACGAGAAATATTGGTTTCAACGATATCCCTCCTTTATAGCGGGAAGTTTCTATAAAAGGGTTTGCCTTAAATTCTACAAGTAAATATATATAAAAAATAGAATTGAAAAGAATGAAGCCTTACTTATTGATTCACGAAAATAATTGTGATTGACAACGAATTAGTAGATTTAGTTGAAATGTTTGGAAATTAAAATCTTTTATTTGCCATTTCTCTTTTTAACCCTATCTGCCGCATCAGCCAGTAAGGAGTTACTGCATATCACTAAATTTTTAGTTATTTATTAACCAATGATTTTAACAACAAATATCAAAGTTTGCAATTTCCTTCAATGTTTTTCCTTGAAATCAAATAAATTAAAAGTGATTTTTTTCAGTGAAATTACATTTCTTATATAAACAAATTTTTTCCAAACGGTAATTTCCGTATGTTTGCGCTAATATTATTTAATATTTCATTTTTTTAAAATTTAAAAGAATATAATTCGATACATTAAATTTTCTTTCAAGCTCTAAAAAATTCTTAAGGAAATTTAAACACAAAATTATGTTTTCAAATCCAAATTCTGCTTCAATATATTTTTTTATGTATTTAAAAATAACTAGATAAAATATTTTAATTTTTTCCTAAAAGTATTTCTAATTTTATCTAAAGTTATAAATAAGGCTGAAACACAAGACCGCAGACGAAAAATTAATTTCGTGCAATTTTAAATAACCAACCTGAAATGAAGAATGAAACAAAAAAAATTGTCATTCATTTGGAGTATTTTTTAATACCTCTTATGATGCCACCAAGAAGTTTTTTCACACACACACACACACACACACACACACACACACACACACACACAC
>JAPMOQ010058975.1:1218138-1246295 GCA_026543055.1 Argiope trifasciata
CACACACACACACACACACACACACACACACACACACACACACACACACGGTTCCTTTCTGAAAGTTTCTAATGTCATAAATATTTATAAAGTAATAAAAAATTAAATGAAATGGATTGCATTATTGAAATAAAAATAAATTCAGATAGCATGAGTATGTTTTCTACATGAATTTCCGGCACAGCTTACCTTTACAATTAATTTTGCGCGTTAGAGATGATAAATTTACTTTTAAACAAAAATATAATAATTATTAAATCAAAGATAAAACATTAGCATTTGAATGACATTTAACAAGTTTATATAGAAATTCAAACGGAACGTTTTAGAAAAAGTGGCAGGCGGGAGAGTTAATCTGACTTTCCACGGGAAATGCCGATGCGGCAGGGCAAAGAAGTTGTAAAAGACCTGGCTGCCGCCAGCCTGTTGAAAGGCCGGAGAGATACTAGCATTATTTGTGCATTAGTTTCACATTTTATCGTCGCGTATCAAGAAGAAAACGGAACAAAACGGCACTCCGGGTGAGATTGATCTTTAGCACGCCACTGTTTCCCGACAGGATCGGTTCAGGGGTATCTGACACTTCTAAGGAAAAAGAAGGGAGAAAATGCACCCATTACTTATGAGCATACTGTGCATATTTATATGCACAGCTGAACACAACAAAACTTGATATAAAAATATTTAGTATAAAATTTTACTGTTCCATTAATTTATTGAAACATTTATATTGTTCTAAAAGGTAAAACAATTTTCCGTAAAATTCATCAGAGCATTTCAAAACTCAATTTATCAACATACTTAATGATAAAATTATAGTAAAATACATGCACGAATCGAATACTTATTATGGCTGGGAGTGGGAGAGGAGAAGCAGAAGTCCGACGTATACATGGTCATTCGTTTGATGCATAAGCGCTCCATTGTTTCAAAGCCCCTAAGCGATTGTCAGTTGTCATTTGATGGTAAAATTGGTTATCTTTTCGGGTGCAATGCGAATGAGGGATATTTTCCAAATTTTTATACTTTCGCCGAAAAAATGTCTTACTTTTTTTTTTCTTTTCCAATTTATAGTGAGCACAGATGTTTCACTCATTTGTCTGACGTAGTCGTCATCTGAGTTTTATAAAAGTGTTTAATATTTTAGTAATATTATGCATTTAAAAGCCTTTAGATGAAGATTTTTCTAGATTAATTTAAAGAGAACTTTGCGATGATAATTACATTCAGTGAATAAATTCTAATAACTATTTATTAATTCTGCACATTGTCATTTGATGAAATATATATAATAAGTTGTTTTACAAACTTCAGCGTCCTACATCAGATAAATGAATAAGAATGACTTGACTCTCAAATTAAAACTAATAAGTCTTTTCAGATCCTGGTAGTATACAAAATGATTATTACAAAATCTTGCATTTGAAAAACCTTCAAGGCATATGTTCTCAATTAACTTACTATTACATTAAAGATAAAGAATAAAATCATATTCAAAGTATTCTTACCAATCAATGTATCCAAATATCTTTAAAAATATTGTTGAAGCACTTATAAAGAGAAGTACTTTCTCTGCATTATTAATAAGTCAATTTCTCTGAAAATCCCGTAGTGACTCCAAAGAAAAGTAATTTTTTTTTTTTACCAGAAGAAACTCTGGATCATTATTCACATTACAAATTTTGATATTTATATACCTTTTTTATCTAGAGGCAACTGCATTTTCGCGCGCTTCGCAGTCGAACTCAGAAAATTCCCTGAACCCAAAAACTCTCAACAGGCATATCGGGAAAGGTCGAATAAACAAACTAGAGGAGATAAAGAGAAAGTGAGAAAAAACGAAACCTACCGCTTTCGCTTTACTTGATACATTCTGAGCGGAGCTTTAACTGTCTGAAAAAAATAACATTACGGCGCTTAAAAGTGAATTAATTAATTTCTCTGTATTTTCGAAGAGCGCTTTATTTTTTTCTATTTAATTTTTGGTCAAATTTTGATTCGCCAAGTTCGAAAATTATTCAAAATATTGCAACCCTCACACAAGATGCGCAGACATTTAGCTGTAGGCACAGTAATCCACCTCCACTAGAGGGCGGGTCATAGATACGAGCCTGCTCTCTTCGCTACGATTGTATCCTTGCGCTTCATTCAGTTGATCACATGTATTTACTTTTTCTTTTTTAAATAAATCACTTCAGGAATTAAATGTATAATAAAAATAATCTATATAAAATCTTCAGAAGTTTTTTCTTACCTATAAAGAAGTTTTGAAGATCACAAATTTAATTCCCTTCTAGAACTATTTATCACTTGAACATGCGTTTAGTACGGGAACTCATGATACGGTTCTCAGTCAACAAGGCGTCATGATTCGAAATACTCGTAGAGTGTTGAAGGGTTAGGGTAGGACGCAGATTCCTCGTGGTCAATGTAAACATTCCATGCGATAACTCTTCAGGCCCGGTGCAATGGATTTCCAGTCAGCTATGGAAACCTTTGCAGAAGCATGGGTCGCATTCAACACCCAAACCCCCTTGACTGAAGCTGCAGAAACGCAGGTTAGTGGGACAGCTTTCAGTAGCTTCCAGGTGTGTCAACTTATCTGTTTGGGCGATATGCTTTCAATATCAATCACTGAAAGCATTTAAGTCTGAGATACTAAACTATTATAATAGATTTAGTCAGTTTTTTAATTGTTAACTTTCTGTATTTAACACATGCGACTTATCCTTTTCCTTTAAAATGCCAGTAGATTGACTGACTTGCATGTATTATTTCCTTGCATGAAATCGCTGATTAATTTTTGTTTGTTAAATAAATTTCAGATGTAGGTGACTAATCTTGTATCTGTTCTTTTAAAATACAAAGAACGAATAATGATTTAATATTCAGTTTGAAAGGGTTAGACTAGAAACATGTAGACGTGAACTGTCAAGGTCAGCTACTCTCGGCTCAAATTAAAATAATACAGTTACAAAACAGCTAGTCTTCGATCAAAAACTAGTTGTTACATTGCCTGCTAGTTTACTGAAGAAATTTGTTGCAATTGATGAGTTTGTTTGAGTAGTACTTGTAGTCGGTTTTCATTGTTTACATTCTTAACTCCGTTGCAACACAATGTCGTCTGCTACTGGCGAGTGCCGGAGACGACGTCTGACCCGCTCTTCCATAATTTTTCTGTTTAAAAACATAAAGGAGAAACTTTTAACGGAAGTTTAATTCTGATATCGAATGCACTACAATTCCTGTTGTTATTATTTGGCCTTTATTTTTATTAATGTTTTGCCGTCATCCATTGTCAGCATTAGAAATTAACTAGTTATAATTTTTACTTCCGATATATTAATTAGAATAAAATGCAAACTTTTGATTGATAGATTAGTTTCAGATACATGTTCTCTTGGACATATATGATATATTTCCGATTAGAAAGACCTTTTATTTAGTGGATTTTAAGAAATAGAATATGGATTATGAGTTTTATTTTTAATTGTTATTCTTTGAGTTAATTGTCATAATAATAGATACTGGTAGAATAAGAAATATTGCTACCATCTATAATATTAATGGGAGTAATATGTTCTGAAAATATAGGTAGAATTTTAAATAATATATGATAATTCTGAATTAATAATAAATTTTTTTACCTCAAGGGCAAATTCCTTTTTCTTATTAATTACTGTAGTAGACAAAATTATTCTTTTGTAACCAGTCCTCAGTCTTCATATTCTTATTTTAATCAAATAGCATCTATTTGCTAATAATATTTTTATTAATTTCCTTCATCTTGTTTCTGGATTTTAATGCTATTTTCATTATAGATAAAAATAGATTTACTATAAACAAGCAAACAACAAGAAAAATGTTTTTAACTGGTTATCCCTGATATATTTTTCATTACAACCTTCTTCTGCTGAGATGCATATCTTACTCTCCCCTCTCCCCCTTCCCCCCAATAAGTGTTTCTGTTTAACTTGCAATTTCAAAATTTTCTGTGTGTAAGCCGAAATTATTTTTTCATTGTCTATGTCGAAAAATTCATTGCAAAATATTCTGTTTTAAATTGGCACTTGTGGATGCTGAAACAGAATTCAAGGCTATTTTATGTAGTTTGATATTCCTGTTAATATTGATGAACTTGACTGGTCTAAAAGTTGCTTTCGAGTAATTAATATACAGTAATGGGACTTACAGTATGACCAAAAAATTAAAGTTTCTTCTTGTCAGTTTATATTTACAGATTAAGTTAATTTTATTTAAAAGCTGTACTTGAAACAAAAGCGATGGAATTTGATATTCTCATAGTTCACATTTTCATTCTGTTTCTATTTAAGCCTTACTTCTTTCATGCCTGAAGATTTAAAATTTCGAAGAAAGCAACGTCTTAACTTTGTATTTATTTTTTTATTCAATTGGAATAATTTAAGGTAATAATTCATGAATTTAAAATTCCTTGATAAAATTTGTAAAGCTGTTTCTCTCAAGGATTATATACATTATAAATCATCTTTTATGCATGTACTTGCTTATCTATTGCTCTTGAATGTCAGGTTCGATAGGCAATGCAAATGATAGGTATCATTGTTACATTCCACATCTTTAAAGTTCGGTATTTTTTAAAATCGATTTTTATTCTATATATATAAGCAGTTTCTAAATAACAAATATTGTGACAAACTGAAATAAGATGTAATTTTATGTCATCTTCAATAAATTTAATTATATTTTTCATGAAAAATTCTTAAATTTAAAAGTTATTTTAAACAAAATTGTAAAATTGCGATTTTTTTTTCTTTACAATCTACACATTCTAATGCAGCGTTTGTTAGGGCTGTTGATTTGTGAGTGAATTAGATGCAATATTAAGATTCCCCTCTGAATACAATAAATTTTAAGAGCATTGAAGAGATCTGATATTGAAATAATTTTGAAATCTCAATATATTTGAATAAATGTCTCTTGTGAATGAAAGCAAAGCAGAAAATTACATTATACTGAGAATACTGCAAAAAAAGATATAAAGTAATGTATATTTAATTACGCAGTCCTGTTGATACATAAAGTAGAATGCAGCTAATAATTATAGTGCTTTATTATTCAGTACGTATTTCTGAATTAATTTGGTGCCAAGGAATGAATGTTTCTTTCTAACTAATAACTGGTACTCTATTTAATTTTGAAGTATGCATTAAAATCTTTAAGAGTGTTTGTATTTGATGTAACTTCACAATATTTTTTAGACGCAATTTTATGTCTAAGATTTGTTTCTGTTGAATATATTCTTTCAAGCATTTTTAAAATCCTTATGTAAACATAATATATTTGAATTTTTTTTTTTTTTGCAAAAATTTTTTTAGTTTATATTTGACTTTAATTTACATCTTTATTATTCTACTTTTTAAATTGTATACCCAACAAATCTGAAATTCTTATTTCAGATTTGTTTCCTTATTACTCTTCATTTTACTGGCCAAATAATATCTGAAGATACTATATAGCTTGTTTATTTATAAAAATTGAACAGGTTACTTTTGCTGATGTATTTGATAAATTTTTCATAGGGAATTTGTTTCCTCCTTACGAGATATCTTCCATAAATCGGATGTTACTAATCCAGTGTCTTGATCTTCTATATTGCATTCTATTTCTGTTCAAATAACAATAATTCCTGTTACTTTAAGCTGGAATGTTTGTTAGAAATTTTATATAAAATATAATATTTGCTTGAGTTGGTTGGCATATTTAAATATGTATTTTTATCCTTATTTATTTTTTCTGTATATTTAATTTTAATGATATCATAATGATTTTGTTTTTTAAAGTTTTTTTTTTTCATATAATTCTTTTTAGCCTTTTCTGTGTGTAGAATTTTTATTTTCAATTTTTTTTAATACTAACTTTTATTTTATTTGATATTTTAAGTTAAAATTATATTCATTCTTATGCATGCATCAAGGCAATTGCATTAACAGCTTTGCTTATTTAGAGATCGCATCAATGTATTACTGCTTTTGTATTTATGTCAGTGCTATATGCTAGTTCTTTGTTATTGTAGAATATTATAAAAATTTCTGCACATAAGGTAGAGCTTTTATTTTTAAGAATTTTTTTGCTCAAAAGGTGCTATTTTTTAATTTTTCTGAAAGTGAATTCTTAAAATTTTATTAAATGTATAAAAACCAGTTATCATTTATTTAGAAAAACCTATGAAGCGGGAATTTACAAGTGGCAATTCTTCTATTTATATACTAGATTAAATAGAAGAAAAAAATATATCTAAAAACAGATTGAATCAGTTCATTAAAGGTTTGAGTTTTATAGTGATAATTTTTATTGTATAGTGTGTGAATTTAACTGTGGCAAACTTTATAATTTTTGCCTTTTAAACGTAGTATACTTTAGTCTTTATAATATTACCTTTCAATTCTGAAAAACTAAAGAATTTAAATTCATGATTATCAGAATTTGCTTATTGTTTTATCAAAATTTAAAAGTTTTGTCAAGTACATCAATAGGCACAACCTTTTATATCGAGCTCAAGCTTGTTTCTCCTTTGTGCCAATCCATCTTTCTGTAATCCATTTACATCTTCATTCCATTCCATTTAATTGTTTTTATAAAAAATGGTAAGAATAAAATGGGTAAATAGAACTATAATATAGGAAGTGTAATATTTTGTAGATGCATGTCTAATTTTTTTAAAAAAAAATTTGTATGAGAGATTAGTTGTTTGATTTTAATGAAACATTTCTCTTTAATATTCAGCTTATTATAATTTTTTTTGTTGAAAGTTCATGTTTTTGCTAATCCTTTATTAATAAGTTTTGGATTCGGTCTGATTTGTTTCTTTTAAGAAACCTGATCTTGCAGATGACTTAACTAAAAATATTTCAACTATACAAATTTTAGTTCTTAACATTTCTTTCTTTCCAAATGTGTTTGTTAAATTAATAAATAATAAATATTAGTAATATATTGTCTATTTTAGTTTGTGGTATAAATTGGTAATATGTGGGTAATGCAGCAATTTATTTTTCTTCCAGATTTTTTTTCTATTGTAAATAATAATTACTGCAAGAGATGAATAGGGGGAAAAAAGTTTTTTGGAGGAGAAAATGTTACAATTACAAATTATTGGCTGTATGACTGTCAATAATTAATCTATGAGATTTTATCTGCCTTAGATTTACCAGTCAAATTTAGTTAATATAAAATTTCCAATTTTAAATTTATAAGATCATTCATATTTGACTGTGACTTATCACAAATTTAAAAAAAAGTAAATAAGAATTATTCCAACAAATTCAAATCATTTGATATGTTTTAATTCCAATTAATTGGTTAAGAAACCTAAATGATCCTTTGCTGTTCTGAGCAATGCCTTGTTATGAGACCTACCTTGTTGGTTTTATCCTTCTCAAAGATAGATTGAAGGGTGTTCAGTACTTTGGTTAATGAAATGGAATCCTTAATATTTATGATATTGTTTCTTAGAGCATTCGTGAATTCAATTTAAGGGCCATTTTTCTTAACTTTGATTTAAGGATTAAAAGTATAATTCCTGTTTTATCAAAGATTGAAATGCATATTAAGTTGGTATACGTTAAAACTGTTGTCTAATATATCTATATCTATATATATATATATATAATATATATATATATATATAATATAATAGCATTATTATCGAAATAAATAGTATTATATCAATTTCAGATTTTGATATTCTATAACCATTCTTCAAAGTTGTTAGTTTGTAATGATGACAGTGAAACTTTAAAATATGTCATTTATCAAATAATAGCATAAAATGTTGCATTTTTCATCAGATATACTGTCTTTTTAGATGATGAAATCCCTTTTGAATAGCAATAGAAAGTCTCGGGCAAAATTGTTTCAGGCATCGACAAAGGATTATTTTTTATAGTATCTTTTCTTGGTAACAAATGTTTGTCTTATATGATCTGTTATGAGATTTTATCTATTATGAGAAGTAAAAATAATAAATTAAGGATTAAAAAAAGAAAATGAGAATTTTCATGTATCAACTTTGAAATACCATACATCTTTCATTTTAGAAAAAACAGTGAATTTAATTTATATATATTCACTGATATATTGTTGATTTAATTTGATTTTTTTTTCAATCAATAAATGTTATTGCAAAGTTGTGCAGTAAGTTAATAAAAAAATGAGTCATTAATTTTAAAATCCTTTATGAAATTAAAATCTTGACTCCTAGCTATTTTTTTTACATTGAAGTGTAATCTGTAGACTATGGTTTCTTAATTCTTTCATATATTACATGAATGCATGATCTTTGTTTTATGTAATCACCTTGTTATTTTAGAAGATGTGCTGTTAATAAATTTTTAACAAGTGTTTAAATAAAGGTAATTTACTATAATTCAAGATTTCTGTTTTTAAGTAATATACTCCAGTGGTTGTGTTCATGAACTTGCATCTAACATCAGAATGGTTTGGCAAATAAACATTTTGATTTGAAGCTATATTAGGCTGGAAATTTGCCTGTATATTTGCCATATGGAATACAACCAAAGTGTTTTTCTTTACTGTGCTCATCGCATTATCATATCAACCTAATTTGATAGTACAAAAGGTATAATTTAATGAAATTTGGTTTGCATAACTCTAGTAGTCTCAAAACCAGAGACTTTGTCACTAAGCTATCTGAAGAAATCTCATCTATTATATATAGTTATGATTATGGGTTTTTTATGCAATAAATGTTTAGTCTATATTGATGATAAATGTGAAAATCAAATATATTATCTCTACTGAACTGGTCTGTATACTCAATATCATGTTTTTTTTATTTATTTTAATTGTAATAATTTGAGAGTGTAGCAAAATATGTTTTGTCCTTGAGAAAAAGAGATACTGGATGTTTTAATTTATTGGATATTTAGAGGGTATTATCTATTGTGTATAAATCTGAAAGTAATGGTGCATGAACGAGTTAGATTCAAATTTTTGAGATAAATATTTAAATTCTTTGATCTTTGCTACTCGATAGTTGCTTTAATTTAAGGATAGTATATTGTTTTGGGGTTCAAATTCAATTAAATTTTAATATTTATTTTTTCATGATAGCTATATGACTAAAGATCTGCAGGCCAAATTTAGTTCGAGTCCACCTGTTAAAGTTCAATCTTATTAAAACTATTATTAGCTTGTTTTAACTAATTTTTAAGTTTAAAAAAATACTAACAACAGTGGTATAAGCTGTGATTATTTTTATTGAACATATTGTATATGATAGATACAAAAGAAATTCAAATAGTTAAAAAAATGAAGCAATAGAAATAAAATTTGAATATCTGGAGATCTTTGTTAAAAGAAATTTTAATAAGGTTGCATTTTGTTTCAAATGGAAATAATTATATTGAATTTCTTTTTGTGTGCATTCTTCGTTTCAGTTTTATTTTTCTGGTACTATTTCAATGTTTTGATATTTTTTTTTCAAAGAGAATGTAAAAATATGACAGGTTAACTTTGTCAATTATTCATCTGCACAAAATTACAAGGTCTATCTAGAAATAGCCTTCGAAAAGCTCGAAAGTGGAAATTAATCCTAATAAACTAAAGTGTATTGCATATGCAGATTAATAACATAATAATAATAATGCTATGTATGATTTTTTGATTAATTTGTATCTGCTATCCTATTTTAATAATTAAAAAATTAACAATAAATTGGAACACTATATTTATAAAAGCATCAGTTAAATTTTTCATTTCTGATTTTTATTCATATCATAAAAATCATTGACTGTACCGAAGCATAGTTTATTCTCTCTCCAATGCAAATAAATGTTTTATTCTAATGTGTATGTGTGCACACATGCACATTAGATTACATATAACTTAATTTCTTCAAAAAAAAAGTTCAAATGACAAGAAAAGCACATGATGAATAAATTGATTTCAAAGACCCAAGAACTTTTGCAATGGGGATTAATAAAAGTGAAACTCGAAATCAATTAAATAACATGACTTACTGTCCAGGTTTATTTGCTGAACTGTAAAACAAATAGCTTAGTCTTTAAAAAGAGTGATATATAAGTTGTTTTTCATGATACTGATTTCACAAATCAATTTCTTCATTTAAAGCAATATGATAGTTATAACTATGGAGTATTAACTCGTATGGTACTGTTGGATTCAGCAAAAACTTAAACAATGAAATCAACATAAGAACATTGATGAAATGTCAAAAATGAGAGGTTTATTTCTTATATACGAAGGTATATTTTTTTGGTAAAACTGGTAACAGGAAATAATATCTAATAACTGGTGCTCTCATTGGTGCTGTGCATTTGCAGCAAGTAGAATTTGATGTGGCTACATTTGATTCTATTCTTAGTAGCAATTGTTTCCTATATACAGTTAACTATTTTTTAAAAAATTAATTACATGGCATTTAGAGCTAGCTATACAAGGAGGATAGGATAAACTTTCAAAACAATTGAGCAGTCTAAATTACATACCAGACTGCTCTAGAGATGAATCTTAATATAGAGTGAGATGACCCTAGTTCTGCTATAATTGCTTAATTTTAAGTTTAAGCTTGTAGATCTATACCGCATATAGCCTGCTGAAGATTTAAGTGCTCTTATGTTTGCTAACAGGGTGCAGAATCTATGAGAGTAAGATATGTTTCAATTTTTCATATCTTTTGTCTATGAATTGATATTGTGAAGTCTCCCTTCAGTTGCTCTTTTGTATCATCTGGATATCATTTTAAAACCCAATCGATAAAATGACCCTAAGTATAATTTTCATAGAGGTTTTTTCTAAAATCATTTGTAGATCTGAATACATTTTTAAAAGAAAATTTGCAAGGGGAAAAAATATTGTAATATACATTGAAATGTAAATATGCCATATTCATTCTTAAAATAGTAGACTAGACTTTATTGAATTCATTTAATAGTATTTTTCGTACTATTTATACAGTATGTCTATTCTAATTGTGCTCAAATACATCCATTCTAACTGTAGCTCATTAGGTAATTTTTATACCGTTGGTGATAGACAAATATTTCTAGTTCAGAAAATGTTGTAAATAACAAGAAAAATTATATAAGTCTCCGGGTTGTATTAATCATATTTAGTAAAATACTTTTAATGCACCAATTTTTTAAGTTAAAACCCTTCTGCAGTAAAAACCGATCGATTTATGATGGTTAAAATTTCATCATTTAAGGCCGATCCAACGGCAGAGTCAAGGAATTGCCGTGCAGCGATTGGTAAAACTTTCTCGAGGCGATCATTGAAACGGTATAAAATCTTTTAAAATGGCAAGATTCAAAATTTTTAACTCGCTTAGTTTTAATTAAGAGAAGTGGAATTTTTTTTCCGTTTAAAATATATTAGTATGTGAAAAATGTTTTATTAAAAATAATTGATAAATAAGGCCTGTGGGCTGTATAAAAAATTAGTCATAATTTTTTCAGGAGTACTTCTAGTACTTTTATTCACTAACATTATTATTCATTGTGTTCTTTAGAGCATAATTTCAAATAGTTTAGAATTTAGCTATTAGAACACAAGTAGAGTGGGTAATCTATAAACATATTTCTTGTTCCACGCAGCAACATTTCTACTTTTAAAAGTGATTGAATATTATTGTATTACTGCCTGACTATGCTATTTCTTCTGAATAGTTTGGTAAATCCCTTTTAAAGTGGATGCTAAAGTGTGTTACGATAATTCATTAGAAGTATGAATGCGTAAATGAAATGTGTGTAATCAGATTCATATCGTTATAGGTTTTCGCTGAACACAGTAAAATTTCAATTGCACCTGTTATTCTAGTTCAGCGCAGTTTAAAAAATTAGTCTTGTACACTTTCACAAAAGGTTTATTCTTAAACGAAATGTACTATCATAGAATTTAAAATGCAGACGTTTCACATTTTGTTATGAACTTTTATTGTATTAAGTATGTTGGTTTAATTTCTGTGCAAAACAGCAGTTGTGAACACTTGAATTTATGGTATGCATTAGCATTCTACTGCCTCTTTGTTTTTAACAGCTTTTATGTTGCGAGAGTGATTTATTAAGATTTGTGGAGTGAAATAAAGTTTCAAATGCATGCTTTTTTAAAAATTAAAATGTTCCGATTGATCAAGATATTAGAAACACTATTTATTCAAACTTCAAACCATTCTTGTCACAATAAGCTGGCGTTATTAACTGGATTTTCTGTAGAAAGACAATTTCCTAGCCAGAAGCCCAGTTAATGTTATGAATCGCCTGTTTATGGGGAAGAAAGAAATTTAAGTGTTATGGAAAACACGGCATGAACAGTGGCGCCAGAAAGTCCGATTCCACTTAATCAATTCGCAAATCTTTTTGACCTTTATTGTACAACTTTGACTTAAATTTTCAAAAAAATGGTAGCTGAACCAATAAAATTTTGAGCAAAAAGCGAAATAGTAAACGGAAATCGCTTGCGAACCAAAAGAAGTCAATTGACTGACATATATTCTGTGCATCAACAGAAGAGCTACACTGCAACAAATTACCAGCGGAATTCAACAAAGTGTCTTCATGCAACATATGAATTCTTTTATATTCCTTGATTAAAAACAAGTATATTTATTTCAAAATGGTGTATTTTAAGATAAGTATCATAATATTTATATTAAAAAAATAGAAATTGTAATATTTATGAAAGTGCTGTGAAGAGGTTTTCTGAGCGCAACGGAAACATTTCTAATTCAAATTGACTGGAGTAGATAGTTTGAATGTTTTATCTACGGTTAAAGAAGATTCTGTTTGCCCGTTTATGTATTACTTCTTGAAAAAAAAAAAGTTTTTTTTCCACCTATTTAAGCAGTTTTACTAATATTTCCTTTATTACGGTATTTTTGTACGTATATGTACAATTTGTATGTTTGGTTTCCTCTGGATCCTTTTAGAAACTAAATTATTCCCTATATACGTTATTCGGCACAAAAGGAGTTATGTAAATACATGTACACTTATCAATCATTTTTGAATTGTTTTATATGGCAGTTTCAATGAAACATAGTTCGTCTTAAAATGCTCTGGACTCCCTTTTCGAAAAGATCCCTGCCCCCCCCCCCCCCCCCTCTTTTTTTCCATCTTAATCCTTGCTCCTCAACTAGCACTTGAATTCTAAATGTCGAGTAATGCAAATTGTTGGAATTTAACTGCTCTTCCAGATCAACAAAACAATCCTTTAAAAAAATTACCCACATTCGTTTAACCGTTGGTATTTTTATATATTGTCTTTTCTAAGAATGGACTGACCATTCTCTCGTATATATTAGCGCACAAATAAAAATTTTGGTAGCCATTAAAACAGTTTCGCTATCACCAAAACTGTTGATCAATATCAAATTGAACCATATTCGTCAACTTGTTGATTGTTAGCTGTTCCTCATGTATGTGAGGATAAATGAAAATTGCTATAATTTAGATAAACGTAATTTGATATTTAGCCTTTGAATCATAATTGGAAATCATTTGATATCTCATTTTGAACTCTGTCGCTTGAAAAGTCGGCGTATTCGGTTTTTATCACATTTCGACACAAAAGTATTGCAATGTATACGAAATTTTCTGGATGAGATCATTCATATTTAACAGATACTGAAATATGCTTGACTGTCGAAGCGCTTAATTTAGTGTAGATAATGTAATTCGGGTCTCATTTTTTGCCTCCAAATGAGACATTATAATATTAACTAAACAATTGATATCTTTTCTCTCTTTAATCAAAATGCCTCACATTTCTCCGGTAAATTCAGATATCTAGATGGTTTAGAAATTGGTTGAGAACTAGTTTCTGTTCATTTGAACATTCCATCATAGAGGATCCATTTTCTCAAATTCAGTATTTTTTCCCTCCCTTTTAGTTCGTTTTTTGCTGGAACTGAATTTTCAAGAAATCCAATACTGTACTAGAATCTGATTCATTTACGATTGATTTTCTTAATTTAGTCATTTTTTTCTCTTCAAATACTTTTGATTTTGATGGACAATTGTTTAAAAAATTTTTTTGATACATTTCAGATATTTTTGTTGTAAAAATTGCAAACAAAAATTAGCGTATGTTTTTACATATGCTAATTCGACATAGTTAAAATCATCTCGTTGAAAACGAATTTATTTTCAGATGATAATCAGAAATCAGACATTGAATGTTTCCAGATGTTTATATAATCCCTGAAGATATTCATTGCATTTTTAGAGGATAAATTCCGTTACAGCTTGATCACTGTACATATAATTTGACATTAAAAATGATTATTTCCCATTCATCTGAAAGTGTCAAATATTGCTGTAGGCTTCAAAGTGCTTCTTATAATTTTTGCTATTTTTTTTTCTGTAAATTCGAAAATTACTGCATAAAAGAAAATAAAAAGGCTTAGTCATGTTATAATGTCCTGATCTGGTGTATTCAACTGTGCTTGAGATTTGTTAAAAAAGAAATTTTCTATCGTGTATCTTGTGTTCTTTGGCATTTCGTTTATTGACTTAGTATTGAATAAGTAGACCTTTATTTCACTGTTTAAGATTTATAAGGAATACTTTTTCGTATCGTATTAAATTTTCAGTAATATCTTTTTGTACCATTACTTTGGAAATTTCAATATTTAAGGAGTTGTCCTAAAGTAATTGTGCTGATTACAATACAAAACCTGCAATATAGATCTGTAGTTTCTTCTCTATAATAATCCAAGAACAAAATGTTTGGCTGCTTAATTTGATTACAAAATAAATAAATAAAAATAACTAATGAAATGACGTTACTAGATTATAGAATACTAGGTTTCTGAAAAAAATTTGATGTTTAGTTCGATTATATCTTGTAAATCTTTTGTTTTAATTGCTTGTATAATTGATTGTTCTGGTCATAAAAGAATGAATTTTCAATGAATGTATGTTCAAAGTTGATTTTTTAAGAATACTTTTATTCAAGTTTAGTCTGTCCCCCATATCAACAATAACTTGTCGAAGTATAAAAAAATGCTTAAACCTCTTTTAATGATTCAAAAAACCTGAATGAAAGAATAAATAAATTTACTTAATTATTTAATTTAAATTTTAAAAAAATTGGAAAAATACTTTTCTTTTGTAATAAATTAAAAACGTTTTTGTGTATTGTTTATCTTGTTCTGCCTTTTCCTGTCGTTCCGATAGATTTTCAAACTGCAAAGTTGTATTCGTCAAGTTTGAATTTGGAATTAGAGATTTCTTTACAAACATGACTTAACGTAATTAGATTTTAACATTCTACTTTGCGTAGTTCAGTTGATCATTCTTTTTACACTGTAGTTAATAAGTTATACAGCTTCATTTTAGTGTTTATTCATATACAGAAGTGCTTTCTTTCTACCTTATAAACGTTTAGTTCTACCACCCTGTGAGTTTTAAAGTAAAGTGTTTCGATGAATTGCTCATTAGAAAAATAATTCTTTTCCACTGTGCAAAATCATCGATAAGGTCAGTAATCGAATAAATTCCATCATTCTTTGATCGAGGCGATACTTTGTGCTATGTGCCAACTCCTGCAGCTTACTCAAGGAGCATGACTTAATTGAAATGATTAAACTTTAACATGCAGTGTTGCATAGCACAATGACTAATTCCTCAGATAGGCTGCAAGATATTTTTTATTTTAATTAAAATTTAGTATTTATATTTCTTATATAAGACGGAAGTGTTTACGGAGTGATATATTACAATGATTCCTTTTAGTATTCGTTTATCAGCTCTAATTACTCAGTGATATGAACTACGTGCAGTATTTACCTTTTGAAAAATTTCAATTGCGGAAATGTTGAATCGAGTAAGGTACCCAGGTACGAGCTTTGAAGAATTGCGGTTAAAACATTTATATTTGGGGTTCAGATCAGTTAACCTTGCATTTATTCGAACCTTGTCATTATTATGTCAGCTGCCAGTTTCCGTTGTTGTGAAGTTGTTGAGCCATAGATCCAGTTTTAGGAAAAGAGGATGAAATGAATTTCGTGTAGATAATTTGTTTTGAGTGGAAGAAGGAATCAATTATCAGTCTTTCTTTGTATTCAGAATGTAAATATATTTTGAATGTTTGACTCGAGCCTGAAATATCGTGCTCTTTGGATGAAATTATGTAATATAATTTCTTAAAAGAAAATATGAAACGCTATAAAAATTCCGTGAATATGTTGGGTCTGAACTTAAATAAATAAAACGTCCTACTAAATTTACATATCTTATTATTATTATTTAGAATTCTCCGTCCGACTTAAATTGAATTTTATATTAAAATGAAAGTAATATTGAAATTCATAATTTTTTAATGATTTGCGAGATTTTACTTTGATGTTTAAAATTTTGATGAAGTTGAGCGCAGTATATTTGTTCGTCTATAAAATTATTAATCATATTTGAAAGTCTAGGCAAACAACACCAGTACCAATGAATAAGGTAGCTTAGCTTACTTGATTGTCATTAGAATATTATTGCTGCAAGTTTGAATTTATCTAATAATATGTTGTATGTTTTAATACTCAGATTTGATCAGCAAATCCGTTCTTATGTAAGTTGCTGATAAAATGTAGTAATATAGATGCTAAATTCAATATTGTTTTTGTATATGAACAAATATAAACTTAAAGACGAATATGTTTTCTTTTGTACACAGATGGTTTAGATTCTATAAATATTTTAAAGTTGCTTACAATGTATACTTTTTATCACATATCAGTACATCTTTTCATCGATTATTTTGACATCAATTTAGAGATCAACGCATTTAATTTTTAGTATCGTGCTAGTGGATCTCTGATAAGCGTATTCCGATGCATTATTTTAACATAAAGGGAAGCGGTTAATCCATTCATTTATATTACTCTTTAACATCAATTACTAGACTATTTTAGTAGTTTTTCTCTTGCTACATATTGAAATAAAGGTATTGATTTCCTTATTGAGATATGCTGATATTTGAATTTCAAGTTTTCTGTTGCAATACAACTTGTGTATTATGAAACGTCATTTGTGTAATTTGCATTTTAGTAAATTTTACAATCGTAGTTAATTGTAATATATTTGTAAATTGTAATAGTTAATAACAAATCTAAAAAAAATATTAAAGCATGTATAGATAAAATATTCACGTGCAGGAATCTTTCATTTAACTTATAACTACCATTAATTCGTTTGAACTTCGGTAATCCAATGATGGAGAAAACGGTTTGCCCCTCTCCCTTCTATTAAACCTCTCAGGTTTGATTTTATTGTTTTTTCCTCTTTATTGTGGATTGCAGTTCCGTTACTTAACCATATACAAGCATTTTTTGAAGACCAGACAACTAATATCAATATAAATTATGGAATTCTTCCCAGTATTAAGAAATGTGTGTAACCAAAAGAAGATATACTTTCAAGGATATATTCTCAGATTAGGGATTTTCTCAACTTTTTTGATACTTATCTTTGTTGCATAAGGGCTTTCTTATTGCATTAATAAAGATGATAAATAATTGCACTGCATGCTGAAATCTAGCTCTTATGCCTTAAATTACAATTCGGAACAAGATGTATCATTAGTTAGATGATCTTTTAAGCTGTTTATTAACCCGTAGCACTCCGATGTCTCTTCTCAGAAAGCATTCAAAAATACTTAGGAATGGTAAAAATAAGTAGATTAATTTTCCGGGAAAAGTCAACTTAAAAAAATTCATATATATTTTTCGGAGCAATAAACAAATCCTCTTATTTGGCAAATATTTATGCATCGAATTACTTTTCGGGGTGCTGACGATTAAATATTACACATAGTTGTCTTTCTGTATGATTCCGATGAACAAGCGGTTTCTGTAGTAGTCATAATTTTCTTAAGTTTCTCAAATAATGAAGTCAACTCAATCGTTGAAATGAGCTAATCATACTATCTGCATGTGCAAAACTAAATTGCTTTATTTTAAATTTAAACCTTAGTTATCTTTAGATTATACACTCGGTTTCCTCTATAAGCAGTAAAGGCTGTTTAGTCGCGATGCATTGTTAGTTATGCGTAACTCAAATCGAAGTACGTTAATCTCATCAATTTCGATAACTTGATAGCTCTTTAAGGGGAGGGAATTTTTAGAATTATATTCTGTTAAATGAAATGCGTATTACAGTAGAGTCTGTTTTAATTTTTAATCGATTTCACGCAGAAAAGTTACATATTACATTTTAGTTGTATGTCACCATCTATGTGCATATTCCGCATCTCTCCACTAACTTTCTTTGGTGTAACTTAGCTTGGAAATATACATCGCTTTTTTCAGAATTCCTCTCCAATCATAGTGGTTGTGGTAACTTTACAATTCCACTTGATCTCTACTCTTTTAAAAAATTTTTTTGGATATAGTTATTGCCGTAACAAAGTAAGTGAATAGCTACTTAGTGTAGTGTTAATTTTAACAATATTATTTATTGGTTCAATTAGTGATAAAAATAAGATGCAATCTTTATTTCATTTTTTTTTCATTGTTGCTGTTTGTCGCCTATTCAATTTCGTTCAGTCTGGTTATCAAGTCTTGGGATATTTAGTCATTAATTTGTCTTCTTTGCATTCTTTTGTTCTTGGGGATGTTTGGTCTTACAGGTTTCAGTTTTCTTGACTCTGTTATTGCTGAGTCATTTAAAATCATTATTTAGATGCCATGTTTATTAAGTTCAGATGCTTTTAACCCTTTGCACTCGGTGGTGATTCTCACTCACCATTCAAGATGGTGCATTATTTTGACGTTTTATTTATTTTTGATTGTTAAAAATACCTGCAAATTAATTAAACGAGAGAAATAAACTTAAAACAATTGTGTGTGTGTGCATAAATTTCGGAGTAATAAACATGTATTCGCGTTAGATGAATAATTATGCATCTAATTACTTTTCCAAGTGTAAAGGGTTAAAACAAAGATAATTGTTACTATATGCTGTTTGATATCTGCACTATATAAATTAAATCTGTGATAGTAAAAGATAAATACATTATTCCACGAAAATAGCTGCATGCAGAAAAAATGACTGACTTCCAACATTTGGAAATCACGAGATAAGTATTTGGAGGGTTACGTTGCTCGTTGTCATTACTGTTCAGTTTTTCGAAGAAACTTGAAATCTTTGTGGAAGGAATCCTGTGTCATGTTATTTTTCCTACTATTGAAAATTTCCCCATTTGTATTTTATCAAATTCTTTACCGTACTTAATTGAACTGTCATTAAGCATGTACGGGGTCTTCTCAGGATAAAGTGCAAACTTACATAATTAAAACGTCAGACTTCTGCTCATTGATTCTGGCTACAATCCAGTGTAAAAATATAAATAAAATGTGAAGTTTAGGATGCCATAATTAATATTAATTTATGCTTAATTATATTCACTCACAAAAAAAATAAATCTGTTTGAGTCACTAAATGTCAAAACAAGAGTTAGCTTGACCCTACAACAGCGTTAGTTTGTTTGGACGATTATATGTACTAATAATCGAATTTTGATCTTTATTATGCTTGGTGAGTAATTAGATTTTTCAGTTGGAGACTTTTTATTATTTTTTCAAATGCTATGAAGAATCTCAAAATATCCATAAATTAAAAGAATTAGTGCATGTAGTTTTTTTAAATTTATTTTTTGTATCTTTTACTGTTTCGATAAAACATTTTCTGTAATAAAGTGTTTCTAACAGGGGAATTTAGGCTTTAAATGTCTGCAGCACTCTGTAATGAAGTTATATTTAGAAGCTAGTTGCATATTTAAATCCCATAAAAGATATATTTACGTATCTAAAATTCCAATGCTTTAAGTAATTTCCGAAATTCATGCAAAATCGAATTTGATAATTTTTGAGATTGATTTTCTATTATTTAATAGTTCTAAAATATTTTTAATATCTGCATAACTTTTTTTTTAAATGATTTCCTTTTATTGCTCAATTAATCATACACTGATGGAAAAAAAATCCCAACACCAAGAAAAAATTATTGTACAGTAATGAAATTTTAGGAATACATTTGTCTAGGTAACATATTTAATTGATTAAAGTTTCAAGATCACTGGTAGAGCCATTGGCGAGAAAAGCCATTTCAAATGTGAAATGTTGGTACATTAGTAACCGGTATAACCGCCAGAATTTTAAATGCAAGCATGCAAACGTGCATGCATTGTATCGTACAGGTGTCGGATATCAGTTTGTGGGATGGTGTTCCATGCCTGTTGCATTTGGGCGGTCAATGCAGGGACGGTTAATGCTGATTGTGGATGACGCTGGAGTTGTCGTCCAATGATATCCCATACGTGCTCGATTGGAGAAAGATCTGGTGATCTAGCAGGCCAAGGCAACATGTCGACACTCTGTAGAGCATGTTGGGTTACAACAGCGGTATGAGGGCGAGCGTTATCCTGTTGGAAACCCCCTCCCCCCCTTGAATGCTGTTCATGAATGGCAGCACAACAGGTTGTATCACTAGACTGACGTACAAATTTGCAGTCAGGGTGCGTGGGATAACCACGAGAGTGCTCCTGCTGTCATACGAAATTGCTCCCCAAACCATAACTCCAGGAGTAGGTCCTGTATGTCTAGGCCGCAGACAGGTCACTAGCAGGCGTTCACCTGGCCTCCTTCTAACCAGCAAACGGCTATCACTGCGACCAAGGCAGATCCGGCTTTCATCAGAAAACACAACAGATCTCCATTCCGTCCTCCAATGAGCTCTAGCTTGACACCACTCACGTCGCAAACGGCAGTGTTTTGGAGTCAGTGGAATGCACTTTACAGAGCGTCTGGTTCGGAGCTGTCCTTGAAGTAACCGATTTGTAACAGTTCGTTGTGTCACTGTGGTGCCAACTGCAGCTCGAATTTCAGCTGCAGACGCAATACGATTTGCCACAGCCATACGCCGAATACGACGGTCTTCCCTCTCAGTAGTACCACGTGGCCGCCCGGAACCTGGTCTTCTTGAGGCAGTACCTTCCCTTGACCACTGCCGCCAATACTCATGCACAGTGGATACATTCCTGCCAAGTCTTTCAGCAATATCGCGGAAAGAAAACCCACTTTCTCGTAGCCCTACAACACGACCTCGTTCAAACTCGGTGAGCTGTTGATAATGGCTTCTTCGTCTTCTCAGAGGCATCCTTGACTAACATTAACCCACTACGTCAAATCTGAACTGTAAATAACGATCACGAACCTTACAGCGCTTATTTAAAGCAAACCTCATTTGCATGTGCATAGTGTCGCTACTAACGCCACACTTACGCGCGTTGCTCGAAATTTGAATCGACATCATCTTTCAGATGTATAAACACGCCTACCAAATTTCGTTTACAGGCATAGGTACTAAGGGTAAGATATTTAATTTTTGAAGCAATTTTAAGATATTTTTTAGATTAAAAAAAAAATTGTGTTTGAATAAAAACTTTTATCTTTTATTGTTTAAATAATTGAATCGCTTAAAATTTGAATGCATGACAGTAGAATATTTAATTGCTGTCTGTATTGTAGGGATTTATTTTTTTGGGTGGGAATTAACTTTTTTCATGCTAATTCTTCTAATATGAGGAAAACGCTGTGATTTGCTTAATTTTTTGTTAGGTAGTAAAAAATAAAACGAGTTAGAATTATTTATGTGTAGTTTTTTTTCAATGATATTTTTTTTAATGCTTTCTAAAAACATGCGCGAATGTACCGACGTTTTATTGTTTTTTTCCTTTACTCTAAATGTGCTAAACTTTATTTTTTTTTCAACTTTTTTTTAACTCGAATTTTTTTCACTGAGATTTGTGGTTAGCGTTAAAAAAAGTTTAGTTTTACTTGTATTTACTTTTTGTTTGATAAATGTAGATTCGATTCTGAGTACTGAAACAATTTGCCACTTATGTTCTCCGATTTAACGTGTAAAGCTAATTTCTTGACGCAGCATTTTGCTATTTTTGCGCTTTATTATGAGGTGTCATGTTTGGATTCTTTATCTCGAGCAAATAAAGTATTACAGGGTACTGTATTATATGTACTGTAGATGATCAATGATGGTGAACGAATAAACTTACGCGATGAACTTATTTAATTTTTTTCAATAGATTAACAGAAACGGATAATAAAAGACAACTATCTTCTTCAAATTTTCTTTTTCTCAGTGGTTTTAATTCTCACGTATTTGTATCACATTACAAAAGCAACAATAATTATAAAAACGATAGTTTTGCATACAATAGGTCATTGTAAGGCCGTTTTAATTACAAAGGAAAATTACGGGGAATCATAACTAAAAAATTGAGATTGATTGGCATTCCTTTTTTTAACTCCCACTCTCGAAACGGAATATCACTTGAAATGAAAATTCAGAATTTGTTTTTTCTAAATTAAATTTAGAAAAAACGTCATTAGCATCTTGGTATTAAAATAAAATTTTTGATGGTTTAGAAACCTATATAATATAATATTGCAATTTGAATGTTTTTTAGACAGACAGTTTCTTTTCCTATTTCTATTTTTACTATGTTCCCTTTACAAAGTTTTACTGATTCTACATTTAATTTATGCTGCTTAAGGAATAAAGCTAAGCAAAATAAATTGCACAGATTTTTATTCCAAATTGTTGATATTAAATGATTTTTGTTGGCATTTTCCAAATTTTCTCAAATGTATTAAATGTTAAGTTTATTTCAGGGTTTTTTTTTTTGAAGTTAATGATCATCATATCGTCAATTATAATAACGGCGAGTTTCCAAATCATTTTAAAATATCACTGAAATTGAAAAGCAGTTTCAGAATTTTATCATTTATTTATTGATTCAAGTTTTTATTTTCTATCTCATTTAGATTTTCTAAAAAAATTTCAATTCTGTATATAATCAAATTGACTCTTAAAATTATTACTAAATCGCCTGTATATGAAATTTTATTTTGGATCGAATATATGAAAATAAGTATTTTTCAGATAGTGTTTTTTTTTTATGAGAATATATGTAAATTTTTCTCCCACTACTTACTATGAAATTGGAATCTAAGTAAATTAATAGTAACTAAAATAAAAAGATATTATTCAACTTATTCTTTGATAGTGCATTAAATGGTAGTAAACCATTGATATATTCAGAATTAATAAAATTACGAATTAAAAAAATAAAAACTTTATTTACGATTAATGTCAGTGTCTGAGTTATTGTGGGATTTTTCTAGTTATCTAACTTCAAGCAGTGTTTTTCATTCTTTGTATGCTTATCCCGAAATATTAAGGTTTCTTAACAAATTTATTAAGCTATAAATATAATAATTTGTAACTTTTCTGACAGTTATATTTTATAAATTAGACTCGATCAAAGCTTTTGGTTTCGTCTAAATAATAAGCATTTTCTATGCGTTATTGTTCATTCAACTATCAAGAATGGATCATAGATTTTTGGTGGTTTAAAATTTTCTTTTTCAGATTTGTGCTATCCTTTATTTTGCCTGGCAAACGAAATTAACATAAACTGTCCAGTTCCACCATTTTCCAACACTTACTCTAATAAATATTTCGATGCTTTTCAATCGGCGGAAATCTGTGAAGTTGGATGTTGACTAAAAGGTGTAAAACCGCGGGTGGGAAATGTTCACAGTTCCGGTTGGTTGTTCGCTCTTGAAGCGTGAACCACATCTGCACTGTGAAGTCAAGGACTTGCAAAGGTGAGTCCATTATGCTAAGAATGCCTTTCTCTTTCGTTTTGGTGTATTTTATTTAACATCTCTAGCAGAACACGGGAGCAAAAGAAGTAATGTGCTCGGATAATGGAATTCGAGAGTGTTTCGATGAGTTGCGGCTAACGCGACTTGACGCTTTGCTGAGTTCGCAGATCTCTTTAGTTATGTCTGGTCGGCGGATTATGCGATCAATTTGCATTTTCGAAGGATTATCGTTATGACTGAATATCAAAATTGACTTTATATTCCTGAAATTAGTGTTCCGAAATTCCACTCCTTAATTTGAAACGTCTGATAGGATTAAGATTCTTTATTTAGTTATACGTGTTGCGTATATCCTTCTATTTTGTATTTGTGTCAGTGGTCGCAGAAATTTCTAAACAAATGTATATGTATTTTTGGATTTTCCATTAAAGTTATTGTAAGCATTTCTATAAGACTGATAATTATATTCAAAAGAAATTAAACTTATTTGCGTTCTCTATCTATTAATAATGATAAACAAAGCATGGGTGTATTTTTTTTCCACAACTTGCTCTTGATTAGAATTCTGTTAACTCAACAGGAAAAGTGAAATGTTTTAAAGAAAATCCCTTTTACATTAACATGGTAATCAATTAGAATAACATAGGATTCAAGGTTAGAATATATTAATTATGTAGCTCTAATAAGGCTCCTTTATATATTTCAAAAGATTTCTTTTTCATTCTCCTTAGAATTTATAACGCCATTTTTCATTCTTTTAAGCAATCGTTTAGTGCCTGTATTGGAAAAATTAAAATGCTCTTCAAAATCCTGATGAACCATTGCTCCTTTTTGAAATTGTAATCGCTGTCTCCATAGATAAAGGTTTTTCGAGATCTGAAGTATGTACATCAGTTTTATGTGAGGGAAAAAAACACCCACAACTTCTGAACGATGTTTTTCTCTGAATATCATTAACATAAGAGGAAAAACCATTAATATTGAATCATTAAGCATAATAAATGAAAATTTTAACACTTTTTGTTCTTAAATTATATTTTTTGACCCACATAGTGGCATATTTCGTTGAATAAACAAAATATATAATTTTTATGTTATAATGAGCTGACTCTTTTTTTTAGTGTAATAGTACCGAAGAAGTAAGAGTTAATGCTAAGCTAATATTGCGCAGCTCATCATTAACTCTTTTACTGCTTTTTTCTACTTTCTAATTAGATGACAGCTGTTCTAGGAACTTTTTATCATACTATTTTAAAAGAGAATGTATAAGGCTTAAGAGATATTTTAAAATTTCTTTTAGGGTAAGCGGTTAAATATGTAGATAATGAAATGTCTTGACTGATCCTTGAACAAAAAGTATTTTGTGAGTATATTAGTTAATATAACAAATTAGACTGTGTTCAAAGTTAAGAATATTATACTTTATTAAATACTAGCTGTTACTGGGCGCGTTGTTTCCCTCCGAAAAAAATATTAAGTGCGATCAGTCAATAATTTGACAATGTTTTATCGAAATATGATGAACGGTACGACAGTATATAAAATACAAACAAACACATTTTTATTTATTAGATTTGTGTATTCTTTTAGAATTGCAAAGCTGGTGTTCTTTCAGAATGGTAATGAAAGAATTTATTGTATCTCTTAATTCATTTAATTTTCGTTCAGAATTCTCAAGTTTAATTTTAAAAAATGTGATTAAAATATTTTCTTTTAAAATTGATTAAACATAGAAAACATTTTTATCGTAAAATCGTTATTATAGTTGAAAGAAGAATTTTTGACAATTAAGATGGTGCAAAATTATTTATACTACAATATTTTTGGTAGTTTGGTACGAAAAACGCTAAAATTAAATTAAAATTAAGAAAACCCTGGGTTGATCTCCCCAAAACTTTCTCCCATAATCTGGAGTTGTTACCTCCGAGAATGACGTGCATGACTTTTGCGTTCTATAGCTACAAAATATTAACCTTTAACTTGGATTTAGCTTTTCTACTGAATATATTGTCTCCTCAACGAGTTATTTGGAGACTAATCCTTGGTAAACAGAAGCGGTTGAGATTCGATTAATTTTTTTTTTTTTTTTTTTTTTTTTTAGATAATTGTACTATCCATATAACCATCCCGTAGGTGTTAACAATAAGCTGACTAAGTTTCATCCCAATCGGATGATTGGTTTAGGAAAGCGTAATAGACATACAAACATTGATTTTTATTTATATAGATAATTCGTCATATTATATACTGTTTGGCTGACCAAAGAGTTATTTAAGTATATGTTTTTTTTTTTACAACTATAAATTTCGACATAGAGGCATGCAAATGATGATTTTAAAAGTATTTATTATTTTGATTAATAATAATAATCTTAGAGCTCAAGTTGGAAATGAAGATAGCGACAAACTAACCAATATTAATTTCAGAATTTTCTGATAAGTTAGCAACAACAAAGTATATAAAGAGGATTTTAAAGATTAATTTTATATCTTTTCAATATCTCTGCATCGATACTGCCTTCATTAAGTATATGGTCTCTCGAGTACGTTAGGGTTCAAGTTTTTATTTTGCGTTTTGCTACTCAAAGCTGCAAACAACCATTTTGCATTAACATCGATAATTTGATACCGTTGTTGAAAAAAAAAATATTAAAAAGCTTAATATATTGAAGTCAGATGAATTAAGGCCATGCAGAGATGATCTATCGTCAAACACGAATTAATCAGTTTGGGGTGTGCGTTTTTTCTTAATTTATTTCGAAATACTCTGGAAAGGCATTATTAGTTTATTATTAATTTTTTTTTTATTCATTCAAAATAGTCACCCCGTCTGAAGCTTCGGTCGATATGTAAATTTCTCTGATAATACTGGCTTATCTATTAATTCATTTTGTTTTTCTTTCTTTGCTTATATCTTTTTTCCCTCTCTCTCCAAATATTATCTTGATTAAAATCAAAATTGGGTGGGGATGGGAAGATGCTCCTAATGCTTTTACTTCCATGGATTTTACTTTCGAACTCTAATGCCCTAAAAAGCACCTTTCGGAAGCGTTACTCTCTTCTAGTTAACTAGTTAATCCATTAAGCTCCAATAAGCTTTTCAGTGCCTTTAATCAGTTGTTTTTGGAGTATCCCTCTGTCCGTCGCTAAAAAACCGCCTTCTGATAAACAAGTAAGGAAAGCTTAATGTTCGTCGTAGTATGGCATTATATGGATTAATCTCCGTCGGTGAAGCATAATTTTAATGACAGAGTGAAATTTCCTG
Source organism: Argiope trifasciata (assembly GCA_026543055.1). Taxonomy (NCBI): domain Eukaryota; kingdom Metazoa; phylum Arthropoda; class Arachnida; order Araneae; family Araneidae; genus Argiope; species Argiope trifasciata. The sequence continues at coordinate 1,245,107 of JAPMOQ010058975.1, forward strand.
GGATTTGGCTGTTTTTGGTCTTCATCATCAAATACCTGAAGCACTATAGAGTTTCCTTTTTTTTTTTTTTATTTGGTTCTCTCCGCAATTGACATTAATTTTCACTTTTTAGTGGGCATGAGCCAACAGTTTGACCTTCGATGTTTTCAAATCTTGATGCTATATCTAAAGCTCGATTGGTAATTCCGTTGCATAGTTCTGTAATTTTGATAAACTTGCTGTCTTCGCTGTTTATATCTTGTTAATTTGAAACTCATTAACTGTTTTTTTTTTCTATTTTAATTTTAAATACCTGTCCCGTCATAAAGAACTAATTTTTTATTTTTAAACACTTTTTATAAATGGGGTATCTCGGGACAGATAATTTCAGGTCTGGAAAATAATGCAGAAATTTGCTTTGATCGTATTTTTCCAAGTATGTTAATAATTTCAAAATTTAGATGAAATATTTTTCGATAATTTTGTTTCTAAAAATGTAAATTTTCAAACTTATTATCAGTACGTTATATTCAAATATTTTTTTCCAGTATTTTATTTTTGTTTTTATCATGCATACTCAGTGTACTCGGGATGGGGGGGGGGTGTAGCGTAGAAAAAATGAATTGGAAAATCTAAAAAAGATTCTTTACCAGTTGGAAGTTTTTTTAAAAGATTTTATTTAATTTTGTAAGGTAAACATTTTAAATTCATTTTTAAATAATTAAGGCTTGATTTGACTTATTATATTTCAATTTTGAAGCAGCATTTTTTTGTTCTGGCCAAAATAAAGGGGGGGATGATGATCAGGAATCCGAAAAGTTTTAAGAAACTCTGTTTAGAATACTTGAACTGTTTTAAATACAGTTCAGATTAGCTGGATTGAAAAAGCATTTTTAGAAACTAGTTTTCATTTGCATTGTCTAATTAGATGATAGATTTACTCCTTCTTCGCATGATGATTTTATCACATTTAGTGAACAGAAAATTATACTCAAAGCTGGTGGCATGTAAATCGGTTGTTGCTGACAACAATTATTTCACGACTATTGGTTAGTAAAAAGCGTAGCTGTCAAGGGGAAGGAGAAAAAAAAAAAGCCACAATCATTATAGCGGGTCTGAACTTGTCATTTCGCTGTTTATTGTGGTTGGAAGAAACGTGCGATTTCTTGAATATATTTTTTTTATTGTTATTAATCTGTGATTTTTTTTT
>JAPMOQ010058975.1:1254980-1277947 GCA_026543055.1 Argiope trifasciata
AAAAAAAAAAATGCCGCTGTATGGATGGCCGATGAGGACTTTATCTACCGTAAATGAAGTTGAGAAAAAATGTTTATTGATCTGTTTGTGTGTATCAGTGATCAAGAAGTGTGGTTTATTGATTTCCACAATTAAACTGATATTTTTTCTTTCGTATATAATAAATTGCAAATAGTTGAAGAATATTCCTTGTTTAAATGAAGCCTAATTATGCAAGAGAAGTTGACAAATAGAATAAATGGGCTAATATCGACAAAAGCCGTTGCAAAAGAATTCTTATTTTTAAGATTTTTCTGGTTACTGATATCGCCAATTAACTTCAGACAGTGCTACTCATTTTAATGTTTTCACGTTGTAACTGTATTGATATTTTTAATGTTAATTAGAAATTGGTTTTGGGACATCAAAAATGAGAGTTTATTATGATATATAATTTTTATAATATAATACGTTGGTTTGAATTCAGCAAACAATTTTGATTCTAAATGATTGGGAAAGTAATGCATTGTGCTGTGATCATTATATTCTATTTGATGAATGAGAATTCTTCCATAATGTCCTGTATTTTTAAAAGATGAGTTTAAGTGAACGCATGATATTAACCTTAAAAAAATTACTCTGTTTATTGAATAGATGTTAGGATACATTGGTTTTTCTTTTTATTTCCATTTCAACTATTTTTTCTCTTTTGTTAACTGTGAATGAAGAATTTTTTTTTTGTTTTCAATTTCAAAGAACAATAATTAATTGATTATCAATTTAACATTATGAAATTAATTTACTGTATTTATCTTCGTTTTAGTAAAAAATAAAAGCTAATTTCGACAAACGGAAAAAAGTTAGTAATTATCAGTATAGCAGAAGTTATGTCAAATAAAGTAACTAATTACATGATAGTCTCTAATTATAAGTTTAATCGAAAGGGTGCATAATGCGATGTATGAAATAAATTATTAGAATGCTTTGTTATTAACTTTTTTTTAATGTTTTAAACGTGGGAAAAAAAACTACTTATCCGAATGTGCGAAATTAAATTTTAGGAAATATTTTTTTTATAATTGGAAAGGGAATTTAATTGCAAATTTGAAATTGTTAAAGGCTGTTAGAGAGTTTTCTTATAAATCTAAACCCTAAGTTGATTACGGAAATACATGAGGTATTATTCAAACTAACATGAATTTAGGATACAACCAACATGAGAACCCTGATAAACACTTTATATGTTTTGCGCCCGAAATAAATCTTGTAGAAATTGAAGCTCCAACCCCCGCTCCATCAGTAATAAAGTATATACTGCCAGTATACAATTGCTATTCTATATTTCATCTGGAATTGAAATTTTAATTTGGTAGCCAGCTTCCTTCTTCTAGAGACTTTACAAACATTTTATATGCAATCAAATTACAAGAAATATATATTTTTAGTTACTATTTCTTCTGTTCTGCATTTTGAATGCATACTCTTGCTTCATTTGTAATAAGCAAAGATAATTTCTTTAAAAATGTTTTTATTTATGAAAATTTAAAAAAAAATCACGTATTCTTTAGACCTTATATAGCATGTCCTCGTTTAATATATAGTAGCAGTAACTGCACGTGTAATTGTCTTGAGGTTAAAATGTGTGATTATATGGTACAAAAATCTTTAGGCAGATGGTCGGGGGTGGGGGGAATAATAAAATTTCGTAAAATTTAAAGAAAAATCTGCGAAACGAATATAATCGCATCATTTTTGCGCTCTGTAAACTTTCTTGTTTATATCTGATTTGGTCAAAATGAGGAAATATGTTCTTGAAATCTTATGTTCACCAATCTTGTAAGTACATAATGATTTTAAATGGAATTTTTATCTTTTATTCAAATTCCAAACCTTTTTAAATGTGTGAAATTTCTCTGCAGCAATGAACAAATGCGATGCTTTTTTAAGGATATCAGCAACGACTGTATCTGATCTCTAGACTTGTTGCCTTAGGGCAGAAGCATCATTCTTAGACGGCTTCCCTGGTTAAGTACTTTTCCTCTTCTCTGTTACTCATCGAAAAGAGGATATCTTAAAAGGGAATTTCTCTTTTTTTTTTTTCTTTTCGAAATTCTCTCTTTTTTTAAAAATGTAACTTCAGGATTAAATTTGCGATATCATCTTGATTTTGCAGACGAATCATTATGAAAATTCTGTCTGAAAGAAAATAATCTGGCTTCATAACCGATCTTGAACCTTTTTGAAGATATTTATGATATTTAGTGCATAGTATACTAATCGATGAATTGACCCGAGATTCTATAAGATAAAAATGTGAAAGAATAAATTCCATTCTTGTGAAGTTACTAGAGATGGATAAACGCAATGACTTGAGAATTATTGCAACATTAAATTTATTTTTGGAAGATTCATATTGTTATAATAATAAAACATATTACTTATCGTTAATAATATGAAGGATAATAGTTTTTGAGTACTGTAGTCTTTTTTAATAAACTTGAGAACGCAAAAAAAAAAAAAAAAAAAAAAAAAAAAAAAAAAAAACGTTTCTTATTTTGAGTTTAGTTATTTTACTTGTACCATGTTTGTTAATTGCAAAATATTCCATATCTTTGTAAAAATATTGACGAATAATAAAAAATTGTTGTTTTTAACTACTCTTTACCGTCTAATTTTCTCTCTACAGTTATCTTTAGATAACTCTTAACGTCATTGAGTAATTTACTGAAGTTTAGCTCCTTTTGTTTCCGTCAAGCAGTGATAAACTTTACGGATGTTTATCATTGAAAGGAACAAGAAAGAAAACAGCAATGATAAATAAAATGAAAAAAAAATCTTTAAGGTTTACCAAATATGGATTTAACTTTTAACCGGATGAATTAATAGCTGAGTTTAACAAATTATAGGAATAGAAAATTAATTTGAATGTTTAAGTGTGTGTGTGTGGGGGGGGGAAGGCAGGATACTGATTTAAATTGATCAGTGGTTATACTTTGACGTAGTATTTTGGGAATTGGGATATATCAAAAGCTGACATTGTAGACGTCTTGCTTATAATTAAAGAGGATTAAACTGCCTGACGAATTTAACTATCTGAATTTTTTAAAGATTCAATAAAAAGATAATTTTTCTCCTGATCATTTGGGTAATTACATTACTCAGGAATTTAAAAATGATTTTTTTTCCTTCCATTTTTGAAATGATTCGCTGCTTAAAAATGTTTATCCTTTCTAAATTTCTTTTCAACATTGTTGCCTTAATTTTATTTCCCCATTAAAGATCTGTCTACTGATATTCTCCGTTAAATATTAATGAGTTTTTAAAATATGGCTTAGTTTTTACATGTATTTGAGATTTTTAAAGCATTGAGACTTTTTTAAAGCATTGAATAGATGTTAGCTTAATTTTTTAAGCCCTATTTGAACCTTTACTGACTGGGTTATCGATATCCATGTCTATTGAATCAGGTAAGTTCCTAGACACTTTATTGTATTTTTATTTGTTAATGAAATCAATAAAACTACTCAAATTTTGTGAAATAGTTATATCCATGCTTTGAGACCGCCCTTCAGAATCATGATAAAATTCTGTTTGCAATTTCAATAAATTATATTTTGCATCATAATAGGCAGATTGAAATTTGAACGCAAGCCTCCTGTTTAGTTTGCTATCAAAGCAATATGTACCGTAATAAAGTATCAAGATCATTAAAAATGAAATCTGCTGATTTAGAGTCCAGCCGTTAAAAAAGTAGGCGCAATTTTTTATGTGTTTACAATTCGCTACGGAAAAGTAAACGAAATAAAATTGTGTCTGTACACCAGAATTTCTACTGTATCGATGGTTATAAAGCGATTTTTTTTTCTTCTTGTGTAGAATCTTTAACCCTGTAATTATAATGGAAAATAATATTAAAATGTAGTTAATATTTTCAGAATATGTTCAAGATCCCAAAAGCCTGTGAAGTGTTGGTTTTACGTGAATCCCAAGTATTCTGAAATGTCATTTGGGATGATAGTTAATAGCAACTCTCAGAAAAAGGTAGTACTTCATTTTTTGAACTTTTATAATTTAAAGAGAGTTTGCTTTCTCAATTTTCTCAACTAGATAATGCGTTAAAAAATCGTTTCGTAATATATTGTTATAATCTGGATCTTAATACTTCATAAAATCTTTCGATATATATTTATTCAGTTGCATTTTTCCCCCTGTAGCACTTAGAAGCGTATTACTGTTAATGTTTAATTTTAGTGTTGAAGCTTCATTTAGGAATCACTCTTCCAAAATATTTCATGGAATCAGCAGCGAATGCTATCTCATGTTTGTAAATATTTTTATAATTGTATCTGGTCTATTATATTGACAATTAATTATGTAATTTTTAAAATTGTGTCGTGGATATTGAGGTTGGCACTTGGAATCCTGGAAGGATGAATAGCATCTATGTTATTGTTCCACGGCAAAGTAAAAGAATATGACTTCAAAAAAATGAACTTCGGAGTCTCATACTGGTTTATAATTTGTTAGTTACCGACTTGGTTTCTTCTGAGATTCGAAAACCGACACTCGGGTCTGCTCTGAATTTATAACGGTTTGTGAATTACTTACGTTTACGTTTGGCGCAGAAATGTGAAAGATAAAGTAATCAGTCCAGAAATAATTTTGTTTATTAATATTTCTGGAAGAGAGAGAGAAGGTGGGGGGAAAATGCTTTTATCAATTCCTGATTTTGTTTTATATATTTTTTCAATTTTATTTAGCCGATTCGTTGCATCTGTGCAAAAGGATCATTCTATAGAACGTTCTGTACTTTACTAGAATCTTCTTCCACAGTACTATTTCTCCTTTTAAGTAATAATCTAGAGAAAGTATATCTAAGTCGAGAGCTTAACTTAAAGGAAAGAAAAGAAAAAGGAAAAGACGACAGGTGTCTTGCCCAATTTATATCTAAGTAATAAAACCGATTCAATGCGATTTAAACATGTTCAATATCATGTAAAAGTATTAAATTATACCAATTTTATTACAAAATATGACATTTTATGTTATGAGGTAAATTCAAATTTCGATTAATTACACGCGCCTGTCTGGAAGGCAATATTGATTTTATGATACATTTACTCCTCTATAATTTTTAAGTAATTCAATTCTTGTTTGACAATTATGTTATTGCAATACCTTAAATGAAGATACTTTAAATTGCACAGTCAGAGCGATTCAATTTTTAGTTTTCTCTTTACTTATTCCTTTCAATATGATTTGTAATATCTGCAATACTCTATATGGAATATTATCAGAGCATCCCCCCCCCCCTGATTTTTATGGAAAGAGCATACGTGACATTCGTTTTTTTGTCCCACGATGTTGGAGAAATTTAAGAAACCCCCATTTCTCTTCAATTTAATATTATTTTATACAGACTTTTCCTAATACGCTTTATAAAGCTCGTCAAATATCAATTTTAAAATAAAAATATGAAAGCTCCTTTATAAAAGTTATTTGACTTCCGCATCGTGTTTTTCATTATTCTATCGTGTGCAAGAATCTATTCTCGATCTTCGTTTAACATACGAAGTTTAATCTAATTGATGTTTAATAAAACTTAATAGTTTACAAGGCAAACGTTTTAAATACTAACTTTAAATACTAACTTTTGAAAGTATGCGATCTCTTTTAAGGGCAACAGTATAAATATTTGTGTTCTGTGGTCTTTAAATATCACATACACTGTTTTCACTGTTAATAACCGGTTATTTTGTCAGATTGCAAACTATAGAAGCAATATCAGATTAGTTTTGTTTCACTAAACAAAAAAAACGCAAAAATTGATTATTTATTATTTTTATTTTAAATCTGTACAATTATAATCTCTTTTTAAAAATTTCAAATTTTTTCTGTTGTTAATATATTTTGCATCCTTGCGTAGATAACTAATGTTTCATTTCCTGGGGGAGGGAGGAGGTCTTAAATCTGCTCTGTATTCAGAATTTTTTTAAAGTATCGGTGTTCCTGTTGTGATCTCTCCCCCCCCCTCCTCCGTTTATATTTTCTTTTCGAACCGTGGTAAAACGGTCAAATAAATAGTTATAAAACTTCTACTACGATTGATATAACTTTTCTGAGTTTCATTATTCTCCTTTTTGGAATCAATTTTATACAAGGTTTATTTTTAATTTATTCGTTGTTTTATTTTTCTCTTGTTAGTGGGATGATATTAAGTTATTCTTGGAATATCTGAACTTCCATGTTTTGTATTTTTAATCCTACCCATTGCTACATTTATTAAAAAAAATGACCATATTAAAATCACTTCCAGCAAGAATCTAACTTGTATCTCATTTAATCATTATTCAACCAACTGCTCTTTCGAACAGAAATGCGTTTGTCATTTGCCTTGATTGCCATAGGGGATTGTATCAGGCTTATTCTAAACTTTAGATGATGCACCAGTTTTATAAGCCAGTTGGAAGCTTAAAAATAGCTTAAGATGCATATTATCTGGGAAACATGTAAAAAATTAACTTTAGATTTGTTAGATTAATTGTCGGTGATGATCCTTTCTCCATTATAGCGACAGGTCCTTTATTTACCCTAATTTTTTGTATTCTTATTTTCAAGTATTAAAGCTATTCTTAAAAACAGGAATATCTCGTAAAACGCTTGTATTTGTTTGGCGCGTGTGTGTACCTTTGTTAAAACTATCTACTTTAACAAGTGACAAAATGGACAAATAGGTAAAAGCTATGTATCTGAAAACCAAATAGTTAAAAGTATCGAAATCGATTGTACTAGTTAAATAATTTCTTCAAAATTTTAAATCTAAACGCAGCGGTAATTGAGATAATCAATTCGTAAAAGTCTTAAACTGCGTGCATTTGCCAATTATCATCTTTATCAGTTTCAACCGATGGTTCTTTCACTAATGACAATACCGGCAATGAGATAGATTACGTTTCTATTGGAGCAAGTTACACGATTATTCTCAACTCATTATTCTTAATAATTCGAGCTTAATTATTAATTGTATGGTTTATATTCCTTGCATATTTTGCATTTTATCTTTCTAGCCAAATGCTAAAAGGGATTTTTTTTTCTTGGTGAAGCTGAAAACAAGGGAGGAGTGACGCTTAAGTTAATTTCCAAAGTGATATAATTTAGAATCTTATTGGCTTTTTTTTTGTCTATCTGGTTACAGTGGAATAATTATAGTGTTTATACTTCATTTTCGGATTCGGAAAACTTTCACAATTTTGAGCATCCGTCAGGACGCGTTTATTTAGCTAAAAAGGGGGAAAGATAAAAAGAGGAGATAATTAAGAGGCGTATTAACTGCTCATCTTTTTGCAAAACTTCCCTTATCTAAGTACAAGCGCCGAAAAGTGCTTGTCTCGGGTTCCTGAAACGAACAATAGGTTGTCTGATTAAAGGATTGCCCGCTTGTTATAGTGCTACTGTAGGTCCGTAGATCAAAAGGAAGTGATGTATTCATGACTCTGTGCTAAAATATTACAATGTCACCAAATTTAGCTATGTTAAAAAATCACATATATTAAAAAAATCACATGTATTATATAATCACATAAACTATTTCTAATTCTTGCAGTTTTATTTAGGACCGGCAAGTAATGAATATAATCTGCGGTTGTCGATATGTTTTAAAACTTAAGATAAAATGTTAAATTGTCTTTGGATAACATTAATAAGAAATTTATTGCCGTGCGATTTGTACGCCATTATGTCATCTCGTTTAAGTTCCCTTTCCGTCTATCAATTAGTCTTCAGTTACTTTCAGCAGTTTTTAGAATCTTAGTGTCACAGTGTTAGCATTTGTAAGGATTTTCTGTTGCTGCTTCCTTGCTACCTTTTTGCCACTTGTCATTTTGAATTTGAGCGAAGCTTAGTGCTATTAAAAAAAAGTAATATAAAATTTTATCAACTGCTGAAAACTTTATTTTGAAGTTGTATATAATATTGATTGTTCATAACTTTTTTTTCCTGTAAGGAATTTTGAAATTCATCTTCTAAAACTGCATTCTAAAATAAAATGCCTTTTTGTATCTTTTGTATTTTCTTTCGTTTTAGTTTTCGAAATCCCCCCCCCCCCCCAACTAGTTTTAAACTCTTGAAGATTTCGATTGGTTATTCCATTATCAAAAGTTGGCCGAGCTGATTTGTTCCAATGTATAAAGAAAAGTGCCGACTTTCTATCGCTGTTTTGTTTCCGCTTTTGTTTTAATCTTAATCTCGACAAGTCGTGTTGGTAGAAAGGAAGTAAGTGGATTCTGTTGTCAGACTTTTATCTAAGTTCTCTTTAACAGGCGAGACATAATTGTCTGTTATCGGATTATTCTCTTCCGATGCGAAAACTGGATTTTTCAAGTTAGGCATCCTTCTTAAAAGGTCTTCCATCGCTGTCAGGAATCTTTTGGTTTATTCCGCGGTAGGGGGATTAGTCTCGCATTCGCCAGATCGCCAATCCTTTCAAATTTTCTGTGAAATCCGATCGTAATGCGTCTGCGAGTTATTGTGATCGTACCATATCCGGGAGAGGATTAGCTTGACTTTTAAAAGCACGTGACCGAGATCTTATCTTTGCTTTCCTCTGCGACTACGATCATTGAGTGTCTTCCCATCTAATCCTCTTTTGAACTGATCGTCATTGCAGCATAATTTCCAAGAAGATTACGTCAGCCGCTACTTTGTCTATTTCTTTCATTTCTTAGTAGTTTCATTTTTATTTTATCGTTATTACGTTTTTTTATTATTATTATTGCGCGATTATTTTAAGTGTGGCTTTCTATAACCCGGCTTTTGTTCCAATCCCTCGTTTACGTGCAAGATGAATACGAGATTGATCACTTAGCCTTGAGAAACTGCTGGTGGTTTAAGTTTTTGCTTTGTTCTGACACTGACCGTTTGAACCGGCTGGGGATTAAAGGGTTCCCGAAGGCTAAAGTTTTGCCGTTCTCTCTCTATTTTTTATTTAATGCCGTGAGATATTTAATTGCTAAGACATGCTGTCAAAGTTTCTGGGGACATTTATAATCTATTGAAGTATCAAGGTTAGATGGATTACTTCATTTCAAAACTGAGATAAATTAGAAAACAAAATGCTTAAAATATTAACTTCATCGTTATTATAGTGCTGATAATTATATATCCTCATGAAAATTACTTTTTATCAATTATGTTAAAAGTTAGTGTCTGAACGTAACATGGTACACAAGCTGCGTATCAAGATACTATACAAGAATAAAATTAACTGATGACGTAAAAAGTAGACGAGTAAATTATTTTCTCGGAACGAATAATCATGAAAGCTGTATTACAAATCGGACATTCTGTCTTGTAGACATCTCTGAAATTTTTTTCATTAATGATTCGTGAAAAAAAGTCTCCATTAATATGAATACATTACTTCCTCTCCTTACATCCTCTTTGCAGTTTTTACTGATCTTTTGTAATCGAAATCTCAGATCTTCATTCAAAAACATGTTTTTTATGCTTATATCTTTTTAAGCTTTAGACTTTATAAAAGGTGTTTTCCCGATCTGCCTAAGTATAATTTTCTCTTGATAATCTTTGTCTGCTACGCTTACTAGTATACATTTCGTTTATTACTGGTGTAAATAGGTGCGTTTAGTCTCCCTCCTGATAATTTGGTATCTTCACGCAAGCACGTAAAACTTACTTAGTAAAAATCGCCCTGAAGTTCTTAAACTAATTTTGTTTTTCATAATTTCAATGACATAGTCCAATTTTGATCTGTAGTCAGGACTTTTTTTTTTTTTTTTTTTTTGTGTGTGTGTGTTCAAGCAATGACGAGTATGATGTAATGTACCGGCAGAAAGCAGGAAAGAGATGCTATGAGAGAATAATTTGAGCATATATAGTTTTAAAAATAACTTGTCGGCACAGCGTTTCGATTCCCGGGAGAAATACGAGCCCGTGAAATGTGGAAGTTCTTGTTACTGTGAAGATAGAGTTTGAATGATTAGATAATTGTTTTTAGGAAGTATATTAATTGGAAATTATTGCACGTTGGCATACACGTGAAAACTTTTTAAAAAATTTGATTCATCAAATTATATATTTTCCCATGGTAGATTTAGGCAGAAAGCAAGCTTCAAATCGGCCCGTGGTTATTTATTATCCTGAGCAACAAGAGATTAGTTTTTGTTTTTCTTGGTAGTGTTCCCGTATAAAAATGAATCATTATATTGATATTTCTTTTTGTATGGGGAAAAAAAGATAATCCAAATAGAAAAAAAAAAAAGTTTTCTAAATGAATTTACAGTAGGATTTTAAAAGGGGAAAAAATCATTTTTTGTATATTTATCGCAAATGTGGTAGGTTGCGAACAGTCGGTATCATGAATTTTGTTTAAATAAAGATGCTTCAATTTTTTTAAATTCTTAGTATAATCATTGCGTAAGCAATAAAGCTAAATCGAGTTGTTTATTAATCTGATCTTGGGTAGCATTTTAAACTATATATATATATATATAGAATATAGCGCAATTTTTTAGTAAATTCCTTTAAGTTCTAGCTCATCAAGCATTCAGCTGCTCTAATTTTATTTTATACTCGAATATTTTAGGTTTCATTCGGTAAGATTTTTTTTTCCAATTTATATCTATTATTTTAGGGAATTTCGTAAGTATTTATTAATAGCATTAAAATATTTTTCTATAAAACTGCTCTAATTACAGTAAGGAAAGTCGAGTTAGTTCGACTAAATCGACTTGTCCTTCTGAAAAAATGAAGTTCAGCTAAGAATACTTAGCATTTTTTAACCTCTTTTGGCATTTCTATAAAAATTTTACAATTATTACTTAAGATAATTTACTTCTGACAAGCGGAAAAAAAAAACAAAACAGTATGAATAATTATTAACGTTTTACCGTTTTAATATTTTACAGATTTTAATTTTGAGTTCTGACGATTACAGCCAGTGTCTTCAAAATGAGAAAAAGAGGATATTTGAATTTGAGGCTGTCAAATTTCTTTCTCTGCAGATATTAAAATTTCAATTTTGTGAAAAGTCCGGTTATTTACTTTTAAAATTCCAAATATTTAAATCCCAATGTGGAGTGTTATGCTTGATTTTTTTTTTTTTTTTTTTTTTCAGAGCTTGGGTTTGGATTCCTGAGACGTCATTAATTCGTTGCCAGAGCGAATGAATTATGATAACTGGAACATGATTGAAACTTTGATTCTATTTACATGTATTATTTATCATGTTTTATTTATACTAGTAAATTCAAATAGAATCGAATTTCAATGGTGGAATTTGGAATTGTTGTCTGAAGTGATAATTTGTAATTAAACCGCATTTTAAAATCAATTTGAAGCTTCAAAGAAGAAGAAGAATCTAGTAAATCAAGCCTTCAGAAGATATCTTAAACGGTTCTATCGGTTACAGTAAAACTACCGCACCTCTTCATATATTTACTGAAATTTTAATTTTATTGGCAGCTTGGTATTTTAAAAATTGTTATTTCTCGTAAAAAGATGTTCTGTATAAAATTCCATTTCATAAGAATTGCAATTTTTAATTCATATTTGGTTTAGTGAAATATGGTATTCTGTATATAGAATACTGTATAATGTATGCAGTCAAATTTAAAAACTAAAAACTTATGTCGTTACTTGTTTTTTCGAGTGAAAAGTCTTATACAAATGTGTAAAATTCTAAGTTGAATTTTGTAAGGAGAGCACTATAGTGTGGTTATTATCATAGTGTTTTATCTGGCAAACTATCACCGCGAATTGTTTCTTTAAGTGTACATTAAAAGAATTTCAGATTTCAAAATGTTAAATGTTTCAAATGTTAAAGAATTAAACATTTTGTTAAATTTGAAAATTACATTGGTTTTCTAAGAAATACGTCTAAAGCTATATGTGATAAATATGCTAATTTCACATGCTTTTGAATCCAAATCCTCGAATCACGTATATTCTGCTAGTTAAAAGAAGATCTGTTGTTGATATGGCATTTCGTTTATTTTAAATCCAGAATTATTGAAAATTTTAAGAAAAATAAATTTGATGAATATTTCTTTTAGTATGCAAGCTGCGATTTAACATTTATGCGCAGTCGGTATACTTCCCAGCTGAAATGAGTTTTCTTCTTGAAATGTCTTCCCATTTGTTTAAGTCTGTCAGCTGATCTAAAGCGTGATATGATTCTTAGTATATTAAAATTGGAACTATATAAGCGGGTGATTATTTTTTTCTTTTTAATTCTTTAAAAGGAATGTGTTAGTGTTGCTTCAAAAGTAGCCTCTCCAGAAAAGAAAAACTCGAAGGAAAGTGGGCAGTCACATCTTAATAAAATAAGTTACGGGGGGAGGGTGACTTTTGTGGCTACTTTCTTGCTATGTAGATTATGGTACAACTTTGGGTGGGAAGGAAGAGGAGGGGGAAAGGGCATTTTTTTTTTTTTCCAGTTTACACGACTCAAGTAATTTTTGCTTTTATAATGACTTAGCGGTTAATCAAATGTTTTTCCAATCGGTGTCTTCAAACTTGAATAAATGTACTGTTCTTTATTGTAATATCGTTTAATTTAATAATTACGTTTTGTAATTAATCGTTTAATTTAATAATTACGTTTTGTAATTAATCGTTTAATTTAATAATTATGTTTTGTAATTATTGAATTCACTTGTACTCGGACAAACAGACTGACGGACTTCCATTTAATGGCTTTCATTCAGAATTTGATTGAAATAAAAGGAAAAATGAGATATTAAGTTCATGTACTAAATTTCAACAGCCTAGCTCAAAGTTATTTTGAGTTTTCTTGTTCACTGCGAGACAAAAGTGAGCTTTTCGAACTCTGGGAGTTCTGAAACGTGGAGATTCGGCATAATCTCTAGTTCGGATATTTTTATGATTACAATACTTTATATGCGATAAAGGGACTTATGGTATCGCGAATCTAAATATCAGATTAAATCGCGAAGTAATGATTCTGAGATTTGCTTTTACGAATAACGGAATTTTTTCATGAAATTTTATGAGATCGTTTCAGATGCAACTTCAATTAAATTATCTGAGCAACCCCCCCCCCCCTCTTCTGAAAAATGCCTTTTTTAAAGCACTGTTTTATCTAAGAAGCAGAGAGTTTTTTTTTTTCGATGAACAGCTAATGTTAACAATTTGCTTGAAAGTTTCTTTGGTTAGAATATATAGAATCATTCAGAATGTCTTTCTATAGTAAAAATCGTGAATACTCGTGGTTTAATCAAATATCTAATACTTACTTCTTTGATTTATTCTAAAGGTTTTGTTATTTTTTGGCACGTCTGAGTTAATAGTTATTACTAATTTAAGTTGCTAAAAATTAATTTAATTGTTTTGTACCTTTAAATTATTTGCTGTTTTTTATAACTGATCTCCAATTCTTTATATTAAATGTTGCATGATTCTAATAATCAGGTGCAGATGAGTTGTATAAATGAAGTATTTACCTCGAAATTTAAATAATTAAATCTATTTCCGAAGAAAAAATTACCTGTGCTTTATTCATGTAATATGGTCAAAGTTATTCATAAGCTTTTTTTAAAAGTTAAACTAATTTTCATATTTGGGACCAGATTACTTAGAGTAAAATTGGAAATTACGTTTATCATAATTTTTAATTTAAAAATATGTGGGAATTTTTAGCAATAAGCTTATATTTAATTTTGTAGTATATTGCACAATTTTCCAATGTTACACTTAACACTTTGCAGTGTGCGACTTTTCCACTATTTGTTTTACTTTTTGGTTTTGAACTGTTAAGATTATTCCTTCTGAAATTCATAAATAAATTTGAAATTTTTATTGCTTCATTTAGATAGTGATAAAAATATATACTATTTTAATAATTTTCAACTGTAAATGAAAATAAAAATAGAAAATTAATTGGAATAGAAAATTAGATATAGGAACTGAGAAAAATATGAGAAATAAAATGAAACAATTACTAGTACAAACATTTATTTTGTATTCTATTATATGTATAATATTTAAAATAGTGTAATATTTCTAGACACTGTTCAATTATTCAACCAATATAATCCTGATGACATTTTGAGTAGTGTATGATGTGCTGAGATTACACATTTTTTCAACGTTTTAATATCTCTAAATGGCATGTTAATTGAGGACTTTTTTATGCTTTTCTTTTTTCTACTTACTGTAAATTTTTTTTCTTTCCTAGAATTAGCGACTTTTTTTTCTTTCCATTTTTAAATTCATTTTGTACTAAAGTCTAACTGCGAAGTAATTATTTCGCATCACCTTCAAAAGATTTTCTGCGCCATTATTAATTTGTTGCAATGCAAAAAAAAGGGAGAGAGAGAGAGAGAAAACAAGTGCCATGAAGAAGGAAAAAATGAACTGAAAACAGCATGGCGATTTATTTGGAACTTAAATGTAAATCTAAATTAAACCTCTTAATCCTTTTCTTCATAAGCCGAGTCCCAAAGGAGTTATTTAAAATCGCTGATGGTGATTAATGCCGAAAAATGCATTGCATGAATGTGTTGAAATCCTTAGCGTTGTTTATATAAGAATTATGTTTTGTTATTAGAATTATTGGAAATAAATTTAAAAAACGTGCTTAACGACAGCATATCACATTGAAAATAATAAGTTTTACTTATCTTTAGCGCGAGAAAATATATGTATGTAAAAAAAAGCCTAGAAAGAAAAGTTAAAAAAAAAGGCATATTAACAAGAGAGATTAAAATATTTTACAGTTTTTGTGCAACTTCTTGTTGAACGCCGGAAAAATAACTCACATAGAGGAGATTAAACAGCGAGCTAAAAAAACTAGCAAAAATTATCTAGTGATTATGTCTGGAAATGAAGCACTGCGAAGTATTAATCCGTTTTAATTTCAAAAACCTAGAAAAAAAATAGCGATGCATAACGAAGGATTAGTAGCAGAAGCAAAAGTCTTAAAAAATTAGACTAGATAGCAAGAAAGGAGGAGAAAAAACGACAATATAAAAAAACACCCATGGTGGAGGAGAAGGGAAATCTATTGGGTAAAATTTGAGTTTAAATACTTATAGCTTCAAGTGATTAAGATTCACAAGTTGCCAACAACGTCTGGAGGTGACGTGGCTTACGAAGAAAGGACTTTTTGCAGCTGTGTACATAACTGCTGAGCACACTTCTGTTTTAAAATACAGATATCTCAACTTTTTTTTATGCATAAACCGCTGCTCTTCCAAAGACGTTGGTATTAAATCGAATTAGTTCCGTGAGAGCTTTTGCAAAAGAAACTGAAACATTAAATTCCACTAGAGAAAATATGTGATAGGTTTATATTGATTATCTTTCTTAGATTTTAAAAATGCTCTGCTAATACGTACGTGAAGTTAGATTAGTTTTTACGTGTCGCTGCTAGAAAAATGCATTAAGGAAAGGGATTTGCTACATTTATCAAGTTCTGTTTTGTTCGACAATGGTTTAGAAGTCTGCAATAGTAATTATTGACTCACGGGCATAGTTTTGATCACATGTACTTAATGCTATTTACTAAAACACGAAGAAATTTATGCCGGCTGTAATAGAATTATTTATTAATTCTTGCAATATCTAGAGGAATACGTAAAGGTATTCCTTTTTTTTTGTTGTCTTTATTAGATCCTGCTATTTTCTTATGTTAACTAATAACTATATCGTGTTTATTATATAAATAACATTATAAGGATAAGTTTTTAAAATCCTGTTTTTCAATATTATCCCTTTGCCTGAATCTTGTTATCCTTTTGCTTGATCCTTTTCATCTTTTTGTTTTTCACTCGAGAAAAGAATTTGCTCCCTTTAAAAAAAACATATCATTGTTTAATTGATTTTAAAAAAATATGAAAAGAAGAAAAAACTGGTAGCATATCATTTATTACTGCATTTATATTAATTATAAAAATTAGCAGCATGGGATCTCCGTTATCATTTATCCCATTATTCAGCAAATTGAAATAAGGTGAGCTTTAATAGATATGAATGTGTATTAAAGTGCTTTATAATTTTATTCTCTCGTTCATGATATAGTTATTCGATAAAATTTTCTCAAACTTTCGTAGTCATTGCACAGTTGGTGCATAGCTAAGAAAGGGGGGGGGATATGCACGTGCGCGCACGCACGCACACACTCACACTGAATTTTACACACACAGCTGAATTTTCACAGCTGAAATTTTAAAGTATCTGAACGATGCTACTCTGTTTTGGCATGGTTGCTCTAAATTTTGAACTTATTTACTTTTTATCGGAAATCGCAGGAATAATTGTATATTAAAATAGTCACTACATTTTAAAATGGTAGTTTTCGATTAAAATGTGTTATTGAAAATATAAGACTAAGTGCATAATGACAACTGAAATTAAGTTTGAATTGAAATGAAATACCTGTATTTATCCCAAAAGGTAACATCTTTCAACATCGGTTATTTCAATGTATTTTACAGAGTGCTGTATGAGCCTCTCTGTTGTTTTGTCAGAAATTGGGAATGTTTATAAAAACATACAAAATGCTTATATTTCAAATTGCATATTGAATGAAATTTTTGGAATTAGATTAATCGACAGTGAAAGGATTGTACTTAATGACATTGGAAAGTCATTTTACAATTTTTTGATTTTTTTTCTTTCACTTTCTTTTCCTTTGTTATTCTTGAATAAGTTTAAAAAAATGATTACATAATTTAAAACTTTGTTTTTCGTGTTTCGCATATATTTGGCAGCAGTTGATTTTTAAAAAAAATCTTTTAAACAAGATTAATGTTATATTTTATTATGCAATCCATTTGACAGACTTCTGAAAAGAGTGAAGTTAAAAATAATCCTATTGTTCCTCTATTTCTTATTTATATTGCTGTTTTGAAATTTGACTTGACTTTTTATTAATTTAAAAGGTATATTAAGAAATAACATATGTCGATTTATTTTCTTACGAGTTAGAACAAAGTAAGGTTTCGAAATTTCAATTTATTTTTATTATATGATTAACTGAAAACGTGTAATGCTTTTTCAAAACGACTTATTGATTTTTTAACTTATTGAGTAAGAATGATTTTTTTTTATAGTTTCAATCGAATGGGAAATAAATTTTCTCATCACAAGTGATTTATTTTCAGGGATGAAATAGTCTTCATATTTTAAATAACCTTACAAAATTTAAATTGTGTTGATTTGAAATTTTCAATAAACTAAAGAAAACAAAGATGAGACTGTGAATTATTCAAAATTAATTTAATTTAAAAAATATTGAATCGGTTTAACTCAGCATTTTGTTTATTCGCTCATCCTTTTTTTAAAAAATTTCTGTAATTAACGGCGTGTATCCGTGTGTTGGAAAAAAAAAGCATCGATGATTCGTGAGATCGCCATATATACCAGATCTCACTAATAATTTCTATGATCTTAATATTTCATTTAAATTGATGAAGAATTCGATGGTACTTAGTTTTGTTCGTTTGGTATTCCTCGGTTTTTTTATATAAAAATATCCTAAACAATTAATCAATTAAAAAAAAATCATTTCTGAATAGTTCTCGAGGTGTAAAACACGTTTACATCAGTCTAATTCCTGTAAATTGTCACAAGATTTGGAAATTATTTTAATTTTGAAGCTGAAAATTGTTTAGGCGTTTTTTTCCCCGATTAAAGTGATTAAAAAAAAAATCGGCGACAACTCTTAAGACTAATGGAGGGCAAAATACGAATTTCGGAATAATTCCTTTCCCTATTTAATTGTGCGGCTGCTTGCGTCAAGACAAAGGGGAGGGGGGAAACTTGCATTTCTAGCTCGTAAATACATCTAAAAATTTGAATAGACGATTTACTTCTTTATCCACTGTATACTGTTGTTCAATTTCCTTTTTGACGTGGTTAGTTCCTTCAGTTACTTTAAAATTAATTAACCTTATTTGTGTCGGATTTATGTCAATTACTTCAAACGTTAATTATTTACATTAGAGTTCTTTTATTGTTGGCCTCATCCCAGTACCCTCCCTCATGTCACAAAATGCTCTAAGGTGTATAGTTTTCAATATTTGTAGGCTAAAAAAATTAAATGAATCATCATGACTTGAAATTTTTAAATGGATTCCTATATTTTATTATTTTAATTTTTTTATTCGAAATGTAAATTTATTATTTAGCAATGTTTTAATACTTAAATTTTATTTAGAAATATTTATTATTATTATTATTAGGAATTGTAATTATATTTTTTGGGGAAAAATAGTAATAGAAAATTTTTTCCCCCTCTAATGTGAAAAAAAAAGTTTTTAAATCTTATTTACATAACTTGAAATTTTTTTTCATTTTTTTTAAGTTATGAAAAAAATATCAGTTAATATTTCGTCCTCTGAAAAAAGACATTTTAAAGCATTTTAAGTGTATTTATCTGTCCAATAAATGTTTTTTCATCAGGAGGCTAGCAGTGTTGATTTTCATTGGGATGGGGCGAAATGAAAAATCATCGGATTTATTTTTTCTGCTATGATATGAGCTGGATATTTATTTTAAGTACTACATTTATCACTTAAAATATTATACTGTAAATATTATATTTTAAGTATTATACTGAATACTTAAGCGCATTTTTGGTGGGAGAAGAAACGCTTTTACTTAGCAATGCAGAGCTTTGAACAACTCATTTGCTCATCTATGACATTTATTTACCTCTAATTTTTATGCTGTATGGAAGGAAATATTTATCCCAGACACATTTTATTCCTTGAATAAGCTATCATATTTTTAGAGGCTTATATGGAATCTTGGGTAAAGGAAGAAAATGAGAGACGCCTACGACAGAAGTTTCAAGGCTATTTGCCTTCTGAAACAGTATAAAATCTTTCCTGTTTCAACCAGGTGTGTAAAGTGAGAAGATAAGGATAAAGATTGAGAAGAATATAGACGTCGGAGATTTTCTTTTGTGAATTTCGATTTTCACTTTTCATTAATTTAGTTTGGAAACTGTGTGAACCTGCCCTCTGATCTCTATTAAGTATTAGATCGCATCTAAGCATATTTTGTCGATTGTTGCTATATGAGCAAAGTATTGATTTTGAATCGTTCGATTGGTATTTGCTTAACACGAGATTTTATTATTATTTTTTATTTTTATGTATTTTATTTTGCGAAGGTAATACTTGTTTAGAAACCCTTTTCAAATTTGCTACGAAATTTTATTTGAGTTGGTAGATTCTACAATTCTACTGTCTGTTATGGAGAATATTTTAATTTGAAATGTTAAAAAAATTTAATGCTCAACTTTATGAATTACATAAATTTTTCCCTCTGATTTTAAAATGAAATGACAGTTAAAAAAAACAGCTGAAGTTGCAGATAATTTCATTTGCAATGCGATTTTTGAAATGAATTATTTTTGAAAATGAATTTGTTTATTTGATAATTTATCGTCTCCTATTTCTCGCAGTAACTTTGTCGTTTATAGCCGTATTTTGAATTTGTGGTTATTGAGCATCAACACTAATATTTTGAAAATATAAACGATATTGATAGGTTTAAAATGTTATTTTGCTATTTTCTGTATATTCTAACCACTAGTTCCATTTTATTTGTATCCTTTTTCATGATATTCAAGTGCTATTTAACTTAACGAAATTGCGATTCCTCTGTTTTTAGCTATAATTAAAATTTTGATTTTTGGTTTCAGTTTGAGGAAAGTAAGATTAGTTTTCGGGAAAAAAAAATCTGCCTTAACTTGTAGTGCGTAATCCAGTCTGTGATAATCTCTTTACATGCAATATGTATATATCCATTTCGCTACTGTACCCGAATAAAATGATTCAAAAATTAAATGCTTAGATTCTGTATTTAATAAGGCATATTTTAAGTATGAGATGAAATATTTTTTTTATCTGCCAAGAAAAATTTCGAAATTGACGAAAATTTTGTAGGGGATGGGATATAGTGTAGTAGATATTTATAATTTTTTCTTGAGTTATCCGTTTGAGTTCCGTCACTCGGAATAAGTATTGGGCATTGAAACTAACAGAACATCCCAGATTTTCTTTTATCCCGTAGCAAAACATCTACATCTGTCTCTTACTTATGTGTAATTATGGAAACGCTCGAGTAATACCCGAGTCTCTGCCTACCTTTTTCAAATTGCTGATTCCATTTGTTATATTTTATGTTTAGAAGTCTCTACGAATTTTTCATAATTTAACCTATTAGAAAAAAATGTTCCAGCCCGATATTTGCTTATTAAATTTATCTTTTATTAGAATATTCACATTGCATATTTTATGCCGCCTTTAGAAATGAGCGAAAATACTAGATTCTAAATGCTAATAAGATAGGGCATGAACTATGAAATATTCCTTCCCTATACGAATGAGTGTTTAAAGCTGGCAGTTTGTTTAGTAAGTTGATAAAATACTTTTTTTTTTGTCAATGAATTTTAGATGACAATGATTAGACTTATGTTCTGAAGAGTCCTTACTTTTAAAATATATCGTCTTGGAATTTTTTGAAATTCCATCGTTTTGTAATCTGTTTCTTCGCATGGAAAGATTGGTACTGAAATACTGCTATTCAATTATAGAATTTTAAAACTTAAAAAGGAACGATTTTGTTTAAAATTATGATTTTACGCTTAGTCGGAGAAAGATCATTGTAAAGAACAGCTTACAGTCTTCTGTTTTCAATTCGTATTCGGTATAAGAAAGCTGTGAAATAAAATGAAGTCCATGAATTTAGAAACCTACATTGCTGATACATTCATGAGAATCGTAAATAGCTGTTAACTTTCTTGTTCCTTTTCTATCCAAAAACTAATTGAATACTTACAGTGCTATAACTTGACGCATTCGTCGGTTTAAAAAATAACGTAATTACTTTAATTAGCAACCAACGTTTAGAAGGGATCACATTAAAAGTTTTCATTGTTTAGAGCAGATAATTCTGTTATTTATTTAAAGTATTTCTGTAACCCATTGCTCTATAGTTGTGCACGTTGAGTGCTAAAGATTAATACCTTCGTTTATTTTCTCTATCATTTGCTGTGAAACCATCAATTCTCTTGTGAATTTCACTATCAATTATTTTTTCTTCTTTGCCTTGTAAAATTTGGTGGATTAGCGTCATCATTTGAAACACCAGTGTTTTTTTTTTTTTTTCTCCATCTCAGATATTATGTTCTTAAAAAACTCTTGTAAAAGCTTGAGTGTTTTGAAGGTAATAATATCTTTCGGTTTCATTGCGATTTTCAAGTTTCACTTCATTAATGCTCTCCTTTTATTCTCGAAATTATTACTTCACAATATGAAATTCGAGTTATGATACAGCATGTGAGTTTATTCGTTTTCAAGGAAATCGGTTTATTTTTGGTTTTCCCTACAGTACTTAATAAACGTTTTAACTGAGTCTGCGGTTTGCAGAAGGGACTTTTGTGGTGATCCTTTGTCGCTTTTCTTCTTTCTTTTTTTTTAAATTTTTTTTAAATACCTCTTTGCTTTATTGGTTTCCCGTTCTTTCTTTGTTGCATTCTGAAGTTAGGATTTCCGTATCAATGATGGCATGACGCGAAAAGGCGTTTTTTGAACTATCATGCGAGTGATGACTTATGTAACATTATTTAACGAAAGTTCTTAGTACGATAAAGAAAATAAAGATTTGATTTATGCGGCAGGAGCATAATTGTATCTTGAAATATTATATAATTTTCAGGTTCGTGGATTATAAAATGGGTTTTAAGTTTTTGTCTGTACATAAAAAAAAATTATGCATAAAAATGAGAAAGCAAAATTATAAAGCACTTAATAGGTATCATTCCTTCAGTGCCATTCTTTCATTTCATTGCCTAAAAATATAAAATAAAAAAAGTGCAAGTGAATTTTACTTCCAAACTTCCTTTTTACTTCCTTCTTAACTGTAAATTGAATTATTCTACTTAAGTTATTAAATATATAATTGCGAGAATAAAATTTCTCTGAAGAATTGTTTTAATTGTCGCTTAAACAATTATGTAAACGATTGTAAAACATAATATTTAGGAATATGTAAATTTTTCTTAAATATTTCTCGATTTTTCTACTGGGGGAAATACGAAGGAAATTTCTAGTAACATTAAGTAAAGAGTTCTATGAAATTATATTTGATGCATAGATATTAGTTCTATATAATATATATAAAATATTAAAATGTAATATTTGCTTTGTGTAAATTGTGAACTTATGACATTAGGATGCAAAATAAAGTTTTTGGCGCGTACTTTATATTTGATAAGTTCCGCTACGAGCTAACACAAAAAGATGACTACAGCTCAAAATAACTGTGTTAAAAAATAGGTTTCTTTCCCGAAGATAGTATTTCTTCATAAACTAGCAATGTTGGTTGATAAACAAGTTTATAATTCGTTTATGAAGTATTTAATGGTCGGAATGTTTGTTTCTTATATTTTGTTTGAAATAATCTTAACACTTTATTTACTCTTCTTAAAATGACCTTCTATTATTTTCTTTTCATGTCGTATTAGACATTACGTTTGTTTCATTCAAGCTTTGCTTCAAACAGGTTGTTTTCTTTTATGTATCTGCTCAATATCTTGGATATAAAGTGTATTCCCATTCATTCATTTGGTCACAAATCAGATTAGTTTCCTACTTGCACTGCGGTATTAAACGTGTCTGTAAATAATATTGTTTTTTTCGCCAAAAATGATTTAAAAATCGCGTGAAGTATTTATTGTTTTTTCATCCAGAATGTTATTTTTACCCTAAAGTTATTTTTTTCGGATTATTATGAACTTATTTTTTTTAAAGTAGCAAGATCAAAAAAGTTAACAGAAATAGAAAAATTGTTAATTTTGATAAAAATCATTCCTGTCTCTATTTGGTTTTTAATTAAGCATTGTTTAATGAATGTTATATATGTGTATATATGATAATCTTGAAACTTGCCTTATATATATATATATATATATATATATATATATATATATATATATA